>JAEOAE010001284.1:0-12052 GCA_036365155.1 Meriones psammophilus | reverse complement strand
CCCTATTCCCAGCCCTCTTAACCCTTCACCTCCCACCCTCCAACCCACTACCCCATTGCTAACTCCTGTGCCTCAGTGTTACTATGCTGTGAGGAAACACCATGACAAAAGTGACTTGGAGAAGAAGAGATTGATTTGCCTTATGCTTCCACATCACTGTTCATCATTGCAGGAAGTCATGGTAGGAGGCAGAGGCCGATGTAGAGGTCATGAAGGAATATAGCTTGCCCCAGCTTCTCCTTCCAGATTGCTCATCCTGCTTTCTTTAGAGCACGAGGATCACTAGCCCAGGGTGGCACCAACCACAATGGGCTGGGCCCTGTCACAACAATCAGGAAGAAATGTCCTACAGGTTTACCTACAGCTCAGTCTTAGTGCAGGCATATTCTCAATTGAGGTTTCCTCCTCTCAGATGAATTTAGCTTGCATCAAGTTGACATAAAACTAGCGGCACACCCAGGTTTTGCCATAGGTCCATTAAAAGGCCCCACACCAGAAAATTGATTGTACCCAGCTCCCAAGAGTCCCTTCTGTGGTGGTTCGAATAGGAATGGCTCCCACAGACTCGTGGTTGAATGCTTGGCTCACAGGAATGGCACTTTAGGAGGTCTGGCCCTGTTGGAGTAGGTGTGGCCTTGTTTGAATAAGTCTGTCACTGTGTCAGTGGGTTTAAGGTCTCCTATGCTGAAGCTCCACCCAGTGTGGAATCAGAGCCTCCTCCTGGCTGCCTGCAGAAAACAGTCCTTCTGCTGAGTGTGGATTAAGATGTAGAACTCTCAACTCCTTCTCCAGCCTCATGCCTGCTTGCATGCCACCATGCTTCTTGCCATGATGATTATGCACTAAACAACCAGCTCCTACAATAAAATGTCCTTCTAGTGTGTGGCTTCTGTTGTCAACACCTAAGAGCCAATTAGGGAAACACACACACAGGGTTGGGCTGGTGAGATGCTCAGAGGTCAGGGCACTCACTGTAGAAGTGCTTTGCTGTGACCTGAGTTTGATCTCCAGCGTGAAAAGGATCTTGGAATTACAGCGGCCATTGTTACTGCCATCTCATTGGTGGCTGGTGGATCTACCACCACGGCATTAGCCATGAGTCATACTATGCAGACTGCTCAGACCCTAAATAATCTTTTAGCCAATGTAGCTCATGCTTTAGATGTACAAAAAGGAATTAATGCTCAACTAAAAAGCGACTTGATGGTGTTCAATCAGAGGATTGACCTCGTGCAGGAGCAAATTGATACCCTATGGCAAATCGCTCAACTTGGCTGTCAATGGAGTATGCTGGACTTTGTGTCACTAGCATACAATATGAGAATTTTTCCCATTCTGCAAATCTGTCTAAACAATTGTCTAGGTATAATTTAGGTAATGTACTGAAGAATTCGATACTATGATAGAGCAGCTGAGAGTAGCCATTGTTCTGGCAAATTCTACCAGAGTGGACACAGGACTAGCCACAGGATTATCATCATGGATTGCTGCAGCCATGAATCATCTCAAGGAATGGGCGGGCATGGGAGCATTAGCAGGCCTCTGGTGTTGGTCTCCTTGGTTTGCCTGTGGTATATATGCAAGATTAGAGTCTCACAACAGCGTAATGCAGCCATGATCATTCAGGCCTTTACAGACATTGAAGCAGGACATTCTCCCCAAGCATGGTTGGCTACTATAAAAAGCTAAAATGTTATGCTCAGGATGCGAGGCTAAGCACTGCACTCATGGTCAGCCGCTTTGGACCCAGAGAAGAGCATGTCTGATTGCCTCTTGGGTTGATGCCCCAGGTCCCCCCTCTGAGAAAAAGGTATCGGATGGGTCTGATGCTCTTTGGGTGGATGACACCTACATAAACATTGGTACAAAGTCCCAATTTATTTCTAATATCAGAGATCAGACCTCTACTCTTGCCTGATGCGTCTAAAACAAAAAGGGGGAACTGTAGAGAGCTGCGGAATGCCGTGCCTTAAAGATGGAACTGGTTTCCGCCTTCCACCTTCCCGATGGTGAGTGCTCTCTGTCACAAACAACTCCATATTTGGCTAAGGCTGAGGATCTGGCTTGCTTCCATGTATGTGGACCTATCTGCATTGCCATGAGGCACGCTGGGGTTTAGCTGCAGAGGCTATTTTAAGCTGTGGGCTAGCTTTCCCCAGGGTCAGAAGATTGTTCAAGGTTCCTGAATGAACTGCATTGAGAAGAAAAAAAAAAGATCAGAAAGAAAGAGAGGAGGACCTCCCATATCAGTGGATGTGAGGAGAGGCATGCATGCAGAAAGGGGAGGAGGAACTGGGAGAAGAGGAGGAGGGGCTTATGGGGATACAAAAGGAATAAAGTGTAATTAATAAAAGTTAAATAAAAAATTAAAAAAAAAGAAAGAGAGGAACAACACCCACAGGCTGTTCTCTGGCCTCTACTTAGGGCACATGTGTGTACCCTGCCCCAAATAAACACACATATACCAGGGTGCTTAGTGAAGGGCACAAATTAGGGGAAAAATCCCAGCCTGGAGCCTGTGCTCAGGCTACTCCTCTCTGGGCAGCTCTGGCCTCAGCTGGACCACAGGGCAAGCTTTGAAATCCCATGCAGATGAAACTTGCTTCTAAAGGTACCTGCCAAATGGGAGCAGGCGCGAGGATGCAACAGGAAGCTTCATTAGCACAACAGTGGTTTAGGAACAGATGCCAGCTCTGGAGAATAAGTAAAGAGAGTCAGCTGAAGAAGTACCTAAGCCAGCATGGAGAAGCCATATTCCATTCTGGCCTGCACTGAGAGCAGCTGTGTGAGATAACTACCCACCCAGCAAGCATCCTCCCAGGACGCCATGCAGTGAATTGGTGCTGCTCTAACAGAACAGAAGCACAAAGCACTACGTTGCAAGCTAAATCACATGTGTGTCCCTCGTTCAATTAGGAATACAGGAAAACTGAAAAGTGTTATCTCACTGTATGGCACAGAAACAGTTTATAATGAAAAAGAGAAGCATGAGCTCAACATAATAAACTAATATACATACGTGTTGCCCGCTCAATTAGGTATACAGGAAAATTGTAAAGTGACATCTCACACTGTACTTCACAGAAACAAGTTTCAAAAAATATCACAAGGGCAAAGCACAACATTGTAAACTAATTCACATACGTGTCACCTGTTCAATTATTGTAACAGGAACACTGAAAAGTGATATATCACACTATATAGCACAGAAACAAGTTTCTAACAAAAGAACAGAAAGCGAAAACCACAACACTGTAAAATAATTCACATAAGTGTCGCCGCTCAATTAGGATAACAGGGAAAACTGAAAAGTGATATGTCACACTCTACAGCAAAGCCACAAGTTTCCAACAAACGAACAGTAAAGCTAAGCACAACATTGTGAAATAATTCACATACATTTGCCCAGCTCAATTAGGAATACAGGAAAACTAAAAAGTGATATCTAACTCTACAGCACAGGAACAAGATTCCAACAAATAAACAATAAAGCTAAGCACTATGTTGTAAACTAAATCACATGTGTGTCGGTCACACAATTACGAATACGACAAAACTTAAAAGTGATATCTACACTGCACAGCACAGTAACAAGTTTCCAACGAAAGAACAGAAACAAAAGCATTACATTGTAAACTAAATCACATGTGTGTCAACTCGATCAATTATGAATACAGGGAAATCGAAAAATGTTATCTCACTGTACCACACAGAAAAAAGTTTCCAACAAAAGAACAGATAAGCAGAGCTCAACATTGTAAACTAATTCACATATGTGTTGCCCGCTTAATTAGGTATACAGGAAAACTTAAAGTGATATCTCCCACTGTACAGCACAGAAACAAGACTCAACGAAAGAATAGAAATGAAAAGCACAATGTTGTAAATTAATTCACTTATGTGTCACCCTTTCAATTATTATAACAGGAAAACTGGAAAGTGATATATCACAGTCTACAGCACAGAAACAAGTTTCCAATGAAAGAACACAAATGCAAAGCACAACATTGTAAACGAATTCACATCGTGTCACCCGTTCAATTATAACAGGAAAACTGAAAAGTGATATATCGCACTGTACAGCACAGAACAAGTTTCCAACAGAAGAACAGAAACGGAAAGCACTACATTGTAAACTGAATCACATGTGTGTCGCTTCCTCAAATAGGAATGCAGGAAAACTGAAAGGTGTTATCTCGCAGTGTAAGGCACAGAAACAAGTTTCCATTGAAAGAACAGAAATACAAAGCCCAACTTTATAAGGTGATTCACATATGTGTCGCCCATTCATTATTTTAACAGGAAAACTGAAATGTGATATATCACACTGTACAGCACAGGAACAAGTTTCCATCATAAGAACAGAAACACAAAGCACAACTTTGTAAACTACTTCACATAAGTGTCACCTGTTCAATTATTATAACAGGAAAACTGAAAAGTGATATATCACACTGTACAGCACAGAAACATGTTTCCAACGAAAGAACATACACGCAAAGCAATACTTTGTAAACTAAATCACATGTGTGTGGCTCGCTCAATTACGAATACAGGAAAACTGAAAAGTGATATATCACACTATAGAGCACAAGAACAAGTTTCCAACAAAAGAACAGAAAAGCAAAGCACTACTTTGTAATCTAAATCACATGTGTGTCGCTCGCTCTATTAGGAATACAGGAAAACTAAAAAGTGATATATCACACTGTAAGGCACAGAAACAAGTTTTCATCGAAAAGACAGAAACGCAAATCACAACTTTGTAAACTAATTCACATACGTGTCGCCTGTTCAATTATTATAACAGGAAAACTGAAAAGTGATATAACCTAACCTAACCTAACCATAACCTAACACTAATCCTAACCCTAACCCATTAACACTAACCTTAACCCTACCCTAACCCTAACCTAACCCTAACCTAAACCTAACCCTAACCCTAACTTGTTCCTAACAGTAACAAGTTTCTAGGAAAGAACATAAACACAAAGCACTACTTTGTAAACTATATCACATGTGTGTAGCTCGCTCAAATAGGAATACAGGAAAACTGAAAAGTGATATATCACACTGTACAGCACAGGAACAAGTTTCCAATGAAAGAACAGAAAAGCAAAGCCCTCCTTTGTAAACTGAATCACATATGTGTCGCTTGCTCTATTAGGAATACAGGAAAACTGAAAAGTGTTATCTCGCACTGTAGGGCACAGAAACAAGTTTCCATTGAAAGAACATAAAAGCAAAGCACAACTTTGTAAACTAATTAACATACGTGTCGCCTGTTCAGTTATTATAACAGGAAAACTGAAAAGTGTTATAACCCTATCCCTAATCACATCCCTAAAACTAACCCCCTAACCCTAACCCTAACCCCCTAACCCTAACCCTAACCCTAACTCAACCCTAACCCTCCCTAACTCTAACCTTAACCCTAACCCTAACACTAACAAGTTTCCAACGAAAGAACATAAACGCAAAGCACTACTTTGTAAACTAAATCACATGTGTGTCGCTGGCTCAATTAGGAATACAGGAAAACTAAAAAGTGATATATCAAACTGTAAGGCACAAAAACAAGTTTTCATCGAAAGAACAGAAACGCAAAGCACAACTTTGTAAACTAATTCACATAGGTGTCTCCTGTTCAATTATTATAATAGGAAAACCGAAAAGTGATATAACCGTAACCCTAACCCTAACCTTAACCCTAACTCCTAAGCCTAACCCTAACCTAACCTAACCCCCCCAACCTAACCATAACCATAACCATATCCCTAACAGAAACAAGTTTCCAACGAAAGAACATAAACGAAAATCACTACTTTGTAAACTAAATTACATGTGTGCCGCTCGCTCAATTAGGAATACAGGAAAACTGAAAAGTGATATATCACACTGTACAGAACAGAAACAAGTTTCCAAAATAAGAACAGAAACGGAAAGCACTACTTTGTAAAGTAAATCACATGTGTGTCACTCGCTCAACTAGGAATACACTAAAACTGTAAAGTGATATATCGAACTGTATGACACAGAAACAAGTTTCCTTGAAAGAACAGAAGCATAAAGCACAACTTTGTAAACTAATTCACATATGTTTAAGCCCGTTCAATTATTATAACAGGAAAACTGAAAAGTGATATATCGCACTGTACAGCACAGGAACAAGTTTCCAAAAGAAGAACAGAAACGCAAGCGTAAGCTCTACTTTGTAAACTATATCACATGTGTGTGGCGGACTCAATTACGAATACAGGAAAACTGAAAAGTGATATATCGCATTATACAGCACAGGAACAAGTTTCAATGAAAGAACAGAAAAGTAAAGCACTACTTTGTAAACTAAATCACATGTGTGTCACTTGCTCAATTAGGAATACAGGAAAACTGAAAAGTGTTCTCTCGCACTGTAAGGCACAGAAACAAGTTTCCATCAAAAGAACAGAAACGCATAAAGCACAACTTTGTGAACTAATTCACATGCGTGTCACCGTTCAATTATTATAAAAGGAAAACTGAAAAGTGATATAGCCAAAACCTAATTCTAAACCCTAACCCCCAACCTAACCCTAACCTAACCTAATCGTACCTAACAATAACAGTAACCGTAACTTGTTCCTAACACAAACAAGTTTCCAATGAATGAATATAAAGGCAAAGCACAACTTTGTAAACTAATTCACATACGTGTTGCCCGTTCAATTATTATAACAGGAAAACTGAACCGTGATATATCGCACTGTAGAGCACAGGAAAAAGTTTCGAACGAAAGATCAGAAAAGCAAAGCACTACTTTGTAAACTAATTAACATACATGTTGCCCGTGCAATTATTATAACAAGAAAACTGAAAAGTGATATATCGCACTGTTCAGCACAGGAACAAGTTTCCAACGAAAAAACAGAAAAGCAAAGCACTACATTGTAAAATAAATCACATATGTGTCACTCGCTCATTTAGGAATACAAGAAAACTGAAAAGTGATATATCGAACTGTAAGGCAAAGAAACAAGTTTTCATCGAAAGAACAGAAACATAAAGCACAACTTTGAAAACTAATTAACATAGGTGTTGCCTGTTCAATTATTATAACAGGAAAACTGAAAAGTGATATAACCTAACCCTAACCTTAACCCTCACCCCTAACCTTAACCTAACCTGACCCTAACCCTAACCCTAACCCTAACCTAACCCTATCCTAATCTTAACCCTACACTAACCTAACCTAAGCCTAACCATATCCCTAACAGATACAAGTTTCCAACAAAAGAACCTACACGCAAAGCACTACTTTGTAAACTAAATCACATGTGTGTCGTTCGCTCAATTAGGAATACAGGAAAACTGAAAAGTGATATATCACAATGTACAGCACAGGAACAAGTTTCAAACAAAAGAACAGAAAAGAAAAGCATTGCATTGTAAACTAAATCACATGTGTGTCACTTGCTCAATTAGGAATACAGCTAAACTGAAGGTGATATATCGCACTGTACAGCACAGGAATGATTTTCGAACAAAAGAATAGAAAAGTACAGCACTACTTGGTAAACTAAATCACATGTTTGTCACTCGCTCAATTAGGAACAAGGAAAACTGAAAAGTGATATATCAATTGTACGACAAAAAAACAAGTTTTCATCGAAAGCACAGAAACGCATAGCACAACTTTGTAAACTAATTCACATTCCTGTCGCCTGTTCAATTATTATGACAGGAAAACTGAAGAGTGATATAACCCTAACCCTAACCCTAACCTAACCATAACCCTAACACTAACTTGTTCCTAACAGGAACAAGTTTCCAAAGAAAGTACATAAACGCATAGCAATACTTTTTGTAAACTAAATCACAATTGTGTCGCTTTCGCTCAATTAGGAATACAGGAAAACTGAAAAGTGATATATCGTGCACTGTACAGCACAGGAACAAGTTCCCAAGGAAAGAACAAAAAAGCAAAGCACTATTTTTAAACAGAATCACATGTGTGTCGCTTGCTCAATTAGGACTACAGGAAAACTGAAATGTTTTATCTCTAAGCTGTACAGCACAGAAACAAGTTTCCATCGAAAGAACAGAAATGCAAAGCATAACTTTGTAAACTAATGCACATACGTGTTGCCTGTTCAATTATTATAACAGGAAAACTGAAAAGTGATATATCACACTGTACAGCACAGAAACAAGTTTCCAAAAGAAGACCAGAAATGCAAAGCACTACTTTGTAAACTAAATCACATGTGTGTTGCTCTCTCAATTAGTAATACAGGAAAACTGAAAAGTGATATATCGAACTGTACAAAAAACAAGTTTTCATTGAAAGAACCAAACATAAAGCACAAATTTGTAAACTAATTCACATAGGTGTCGCCTGTTCAATTATTAAAACAGGAAAACTGAAAGTGATATAAGACTAACCCTAACCTAACAACCTAACCCTATCCTAACCTAACCTAACCCTAACCGTAACCTAACCCTAACCTAACCTAACACTAACCTAACCTAATCCTAACCCTAACCTAACTCTAGCTTGTTCCTAAGAGGAACAAGTTTCAAGAAAGACCATAAACATAAAATCACTACTTAGTAAACTAAATCACATGTGTGTCACTAAGCTAAATTAGAAATACAGGGAAAACTGAAAAGTGATATATCACACTGTACAGCACATTAATAAGTTTAGAATGAAAGAACAGAAGAACAAATCACTACTTTTAAATGGAATCACATGTGTGTCGCTCGCTCAAATAGGGAATACAGGAAAACTGAAAGTGATATATCGCACTGTAAGGCACAGAAACAAGTTTCCAAAAGAAGACCAGAAATGCAAAGCACTACTTTGTAAACTAAATCACATGTGTGTTGCTCTCTCAATTAGTAATACAGGAAAACTGAAAAGTGATATATCAAACTGTACAGCAAAGAAACAATTTTTCATCGAAAGAACAGAAACGCAAAGCACAACTTTGTAAACTAATTCACATACGTGTGTCGCTTGTTCAATTATTATAACAGGAAAACAGAAAAGTGATATAACCTAACCTAACCTACCCTAACCCTAACCTAACCTAACCCTAACCTAACCCCCTAACCCTAACCTAACCTAACCCTAACTTGTTCCTAACAGGAACAAGTTTCCAGAAAAGACCATAAACGCAAAGGACTACTTTGTAAACTAAATCACATGTGTTTCACTTGCTAAATTAGAATTACAGGATAACTGAAAAGTGATGTATCCCACTGTACAGCACAGGAACAAGTTTAGAATGAAAGAACAGGAGAACAAATCACTACTTTTTTTTTTTATTCATCAGTTACATTTTATTAACTCTGTATCCCAGCCGTGTCCCGATCCTCATTCCCTCCAGTCCCTCCGTCCCTCCCTCATCTCCACCGTGCCCCTTTCCAAGTCCACTGATAGGGGGGACCTCCTCCCCATTCATCAGATCCTATTTTATCAGGTATCTTCAGGACTGGCTGCAAAGCCCTCCTCTGTGGCCTAACAGGACTTCTCCTCCCTTCGGGGGTGGGGAGACCAAAGAGCCAGTCATTGGGTTCCTGATAGAAATAGTCCTTGTTCCCCTCACTTTGGGAAACCAATTGGTTACTGAGCTAGCACAGGCTACATCTGAGCGGAGGTTCTAGGTTATATCCATACATGGTCCTTGGTTGAATGTCAGTCTCAGAAAAGACCCTGTGCCCAGATTTATTTGGTCCTTTTGGAGCTCCTATCGTTTCCCCATCAGACTAACTCCCCTTCTTTCTTATGATTCCCTGTACTCTGCCAAAGGTTTGGTCATGAGTCTTTGCTTTGAAAACACTGCTAGTTAGAGTCTTTCAGATGTGCTCAGTAGACTCCTGTCATACATTCAATGCACATCCCATCTGTCTTTCTAAACGAGGATTGATCATCTTACCCCATGTCCGCTCAATTGATTATCTTTTTTAGGTGTATAGATTTCATTATGTTTATCATATCTTATAGGTCTATATAAGTGAGTATATCCCATGTTTGTCTTTTTCCTTCTGGGATATTTCACTCAGAATGATCTTTTCTAGATCCCACCATTTGCCTGCAAATTTCATGATTTCCTCCTTTTTTGATTGCTGAGTAGTATTCCATTGTATAAAAATACACAATTTCTGTACCCATTCCACCGTTGATGGACATCTGGGTTGTTTCAGGTTCTGGCTATTACAAATAGAGCTGCTATAAACATGGTTGAGCAAGTGTCCTTTTTGTGTACTTGAACAAACGTTGGGTATATACCTAGCAGTGGTATAGCTGGGTCTGGAGGAAGCACTATTCCTATTTGTCTTAGAAAGCGCCAGATAGTTTTCCAGAGTGGTTGTACCAGTTTACATTCCCACCAGCAGTGGAGGAGGGTTCCCCTTTCTCCACAACCTCTCCAGCATGTGTTAGCGCTTGAGTTTTTCATCTTGGCCATTCTGATGGGTGTAAGGTGATATCTCAGGGTCGTTTTGATTTGCATTTCCCTGATGACTAATGAGGATGAGCATTTCTTTAAGTGTTTTCTGCCATTCGATATTCCTCTGTCAAGAATTCTCTGTTTAGCTCTGTTCCCCCATTTTTAATTGGGATTACTTGGATTGCTGCTTTTCAGCTTCTTTAGTTCTTTTGTATATACTGGATATTAGTCCTCTGTCAGATAAAGGGTTAGTGAAGATTCTTTCCCAATCTGTAGGCAGTCATTTTGTTTTGATGACGGTATCATTTGCTTTACAGAAACTTTTCAGTTCCATGAGGTCCCATTTATTGATTGTTGCTCTTAGAGCCTGTGCTGTTAATGTTCTGTTCAGGAAGTTGTCTCCTGTGCCAATGAGTTCTAGGCTGTTACCCACCTTTTTTCCAATTGATTTAGGTATCTGGTTTTATGTTGAGGTCCTTGATCCACTTTGACTTTAGTTTTGTGCAGGGTGATAAATATGGATCTATTTTCATTTTTTCTGCATGTAGACATCCAGTTGGTCAGCACCATTTGTTGAAGATGTGTCTTTTTCCATTGAATGGATTTGGCTTCTTTGTCAAATATCGAGTATTCATAGGTGTGTGGATCTATTTCTGTGTCTTCTATGTGGTTCCATTGATCCTCCTTTCTGTTTTTCTATGCCAATACCATGCAGTTTTTATTACTGTTGCCCTGTAGTACAGCTTGAGATCAGGAATGGAATACCTCCAGATGATCTGTTGTTGTACAGGATCGTTTTGGGAGATTCTGGGTTTTTGTTTCTCCATATGAAGCTGAGAATCTTTTTTTCAGGTCTGTAAATAATTGAGTTGGTATTTTGATAGGAATTGCATTGAATCTATAGATTGCTTTTGGCAGTATGGCCATTTTCACAATGTTAATCTACCAATCCATGAGCACAGGAGATCTTTCCATCTTCTGATATCTTCTTTCATTTCTTTCTTCAGAGACTTGAAGTTTTTCTCAAACAGGTCTTTCACTTGCTTGGTTAGAGTCACACCAAGGTACTTTATGTTATTAGTGGCTATTGTGAAGGGTGTTGTTTCCTAATTTCTTTCTCAGCCTTTGTCTTTGGTATATAGGAGGGCTTCTGATTTTTTTTTGAGTTGATTTTGTATCCTGCCACTTTGCTGAAGGTGTTTATCAGCTGAAGGTTCTCTGGTTGAATTCTTGGGAATCGCTCATGTATACTATCATATCATCTGCAAATAGTGACACTTTGACCTCTTCCTTTCGATTTGTATCCCCTTGATCTCCTTTAGTTGTCTTATTGCTCTGGCTAGGACTTCCAAGTACTATGTTGAAGAGATATGGGGACAATGGACAGTGTCTTGTCCCTGATTTCAGTGGGGATTGATTTAAGTTTCTCTCCATTGAGTTGATGTTAGCTATAGACACTATATATTACCGTTACTATGTTTAGGTATGTGCCTTGTATCCCTGTTCTCTCCAAGACTTTAAACATGAATGGGTGTTGGACTTTGTCAAAATGCTTTTCGGCATCTAAGGAGATGATCATGTGGTTTTCTCCTTCAGTTTGTTTAGGTAGTGGATTACAT
>JAEOAE010004319.1:0-12216 GCA_036365155.1 Meriones psammophilus | reverse complement strand
GTGTCACTGACAGGGAGTTGGAGGAGACAGGAAGCCCTGGAGCAGAAATACTCTCCAGTGCTTTGAAGTTTTGGGGCGGACGATGAACTTTGCATCAACACTATTCGCTGTCTCGGTGCCGATATGCCTACTGTAAGTCTGGTTTTCTATGTGTCTGAGGGAGGTACCTTCTTTTCTGCCATAGAACCCTACATCTGGAGAGATGAGAGAGAGACAGAGAGACAGAGAGAGATAGGTAGAGAGAAGAGATTTATACAGAGAGAGAGACAGAGAAAAGAAGAAGGGTGTTTATATATATATGTACTGTGGAGGAACGTGTATATGGCGTATGTGCATGCCCGAATATACTGTAGGAATTAGATATGTAGTGGTATATATGTGAAGTAAGGTGCAGCGCCCAGCAGTCGAACGTCTTTGCGGAGAATCGACGGACTCGCCCGCAGCCAACAAGAGACAGAGAGAAGAGGCACAGGTTAATGACGGCTGCCTGCACACACGCAGATATGTGTGCTTCTGCGTTTCAGGTAAGTGGCTCATTCCATGTAAACTCTTGTCCTCTAGTCTGTCACGAAGCTCCGCTTTTGCCCTCGTGTACTACTGCGCTTGTTCTGCTGCTGCATTACCACCACCTGCTGCTGCTGCTGCTATCTGCTGCCACTGCTGCTGCGTCACCTGCTACTGCGTCACCTGTCGCTGCTGCTTCGCTATATGCTGCTGCTGCACTATCTCTGCAGTGTCTGCAGCAGCAGCACAACGTTCAGCAAGCGCACCGGTAGCAGCAGCAGGGGCCGTTTCCATGGCATGTGCTGGTGTGATTCCATTCTCTGCTCCGGTGCATGTGGCTCTCACGGCGTTCGATATGGATATGTGTTTTGGGCGTATTGCTGGTGTAGCTGGCGAAGAGCGGGCATCCTGGGGCTCAATGGGCATGGCTCCGACCGCGCATGCATTGTGGGGATACATAATGCGACAGTGTGTCTCCGTATCCAGTGGATCAACAGAATCGATTCGTCCTTTCTAACGGCCACGCATGCGCTGTCTCTATTCAATGCTACACCTCAACGGTAAGGCTTCTCTATCTGTCCTCTCTTCTACAGGTTCGGATGTTCCTACACCTACTGTATCTATATACCCCTCCCGTATATACACCTAGGTGTATATACACCTAAATGTACAAACATCTACATGTATATACACCTTCCTGTATTGTACACCTACCTTCTATATGCTTACCTTTTATATCACCTACATGTATATACCAACCTGTATATACCTACCTGTATGTGTACCTTCCTGTATGTACCCTACCTGAATATACACCTACCTGTATATACACCTACCTACATGTATATACATGTGCGTATATATACACCTCTCTGTATATACTCCACCTGTGTATATACATTCGCATCTCTTTTCTCTCGTGGTCAGAAAGCCAGTGAAGTCTCTGCTTCTGACTCCCCATCTTCCTCAAGCTGCACCGTATATCTTCCGTGCTGCTCTTTCATTCGCTCTCTATTCAGCAGATAAAAAACATGTACTCTAAACCGTTTAGGACCAAGGACGACCAGCATCTGTACAGAGTTACTTTCTCTGTAAAGAGGAATATCATTACTTCCGCTCCTCGTTGTCTCGTTTGATGGTGCATCTGTAACAGCAGAGCAGCAACAGTTTCACTTCTTCATTTCGGCAGAAGGAATCCCTGTCTCTTGTGGGGCTCTCTCTGTCTTGCCAACACATTCATCAATAATAGATATATGTATATATGTATATATATATATTTGCATTGTGTATCTCTGTGGTATCTCGACATTGGGCTGATGGGGTAAGCGTCCCTCTCGCTGTTACCTAGGGAGATCTCTTTCCAAATTTTTTTCTGGGGTGGCGCTGCAGGGCGTCTCTGCATGCACGTGCTTCGAACTGGATCATCTTGGCTCTGCGCACAGTTGAACTGCTGCTCGCATACTGCTGCTATTGTATGACCATCGAAGATTTGAAACACTTTCGCCAGTTGAAAAAGTAAAACGCCCGGACATCCCGAAGTCAAATACGCCGCAGGCATCAAACAACAACAGTATCCACTCTGGCGCTCTTTCTGCTGTCTGGGTGTCTCTGATTTATTTGTCTGTGCTATCTCCAGCTTTGGCTGTTTTGTTGCCTCCTCTCTGCTGTCGCTCTCTCTGCTGTTCCCGTCTCTGCTGTCTCCATCTCTGGTATCTCCATCATTCCTCTCTTCTCCATCTGCTGGTGCTCTCCATCATTCCTCTCTCCATCTCTGCTGTCTTCGGCTCTGTGGTGCCTCGTCCTGCCCGGGCGCATGTTTTTACATGCACGTTGCTCAGGACTGCGTGTCTTGCATGTGGCTGCTGTACTCGCTTCCGAATGATGATGAGGAGAGACAGCAATGGTATTTGTGTCTGAGCCGGGAGATGTCTCTGGGGTCACGCAGCTGGTCTTGCAATTTTAGACGCATACGTCTTCTGTCTCGTCTCCATAGGTCCTGAGGCGATAGTCGCGCTTCTCATCTTTATTAGAAGAAAGTGTGTGTCTCCCAGACATGTGCCTGCAGCTGGAGATAATGATATAGTGCTGATACGTGTGGGCTCTGCCCGGACTCAGCGAAGGTTTTGTCTCTTTTTCTGGAACGACGAACCTGAAAAAGACTCTCTCTGGTGCGCTGCTGCAGGACCGCTAGGCCAAGGTATCAGCAATGCCGTTGGAATGGCCATCAGAGCGCATTTTCTCGAGCAAAATACAACCAAAAGGATCTTCCCTCTTTTTTGATAATCATATTTTTGTTTGCTGCGGAGACGGCTGTCTCGAGGAAGGTAAACAGTCCTCCAAGAGAGCGTGTGACTCTTTTACCGGCGATAGTGTCTTTCCACGTGCAGAAGCTCTCTCTTCTTCCTAAAGATACTCTACTTTTTTTTCTCCTTTTTTCTTCTTCCTTCCTTATCCCTTTCCTCTTCTGCCCTCTTCTTCTTTTCTTTGTCTTCATTTCTGCGGCAGCAGGTTCACGGAGGTGGTGTTGCAACCGAAGGCTGCTGCTGCTGTCTGTTCGTGTAGATTGATGTTTGGGGCGTCTGTGCTCATGCAGTTGCCTATGTCTCCTTCTGCTGTTGCTGTATGTGTCTGTCTCTCTGCAGCGCCAGCGCGGTGACGTGCTGACTATTTGCAGCTGCTGTTTCCGCTTTTGCGCTGAGCTGTCTGAGTTTTGCTGCTGCAGCTGCGGCTCTATTTCTGCTAATGGTCTGTGTCTTTCTGCTGCAGCGCCGTGTACTCTTCTCTAAATTACTTTCACTGCTCTGTATTTTCTTTGACGTTGTAACTTTGCCAGCTAATCAGATTTTTTTTTGCTGCTGCTCTGCGCTAGTTGCTATGGCATGTAACACAACGCTACTGCAGTTGCATCGCTGCCTGGGAGCGTGTACTCGCCCTCGCGCGCCCGCTGCACATGCGCCCCTTGATTTCTCTATTCAGCTGCTGCTGTGCTGCTGTTGCTTGTGCTGCTGCTGCTACTGCGTATGCTGCTGCTGCTGCGTATACTGCTGCTGCTGGGTGTGCTGCTGGTGTTGCTTCTGCCGCTGCTGCTGTGCTACTGCTGGGTATGCTGCCGCTGCTGCTGTGCTGCTGCTGCTGTTGCGTATGCTGCCGCTGTTGCTTTCTGCAGGGATTTCATCGGAAGCATGTTCGCTGGCGGGGCACTTGGGTCTTTCGAAGCTGATCGCCATATATGATGAGAATAAGATCACTATTGACGGCCGTATTGAGCTGAGTTTCACCGAGAGCGTGCCTAAGCGTTTCGAGGCCTATGGCTGGCATGTGGATATCGTTCACGACGGAGATCACGATTTCAAGGTATCGTGAAGGTAGGATTTCTTTATATCTTCTTTCTGTCTGGTGTCTCGTCTCCGTGTCTCCCTGTCTGGTTTCAATGTCTCCCTTCTGGTCGCCCTGTCTCTCTCTGGTTTCCCTGTCTGTCCTGTGGTCTCCGTGTCTCCCTTTGGCCCCTGTGTGCTCGGTCTCCGTGTCTCCCTGGGACTCCGTGTCTTTTCTCTGGTCTCCTTGTCTCCGTGTGTCCTATCTGGACTTCTCGAGCTGAGAAGAAGAGAGGGACGCCTATTAAACGAATTTCAATGAAGGGGGACTGAGATAAATCCCTTTGGAGTCTTTTGTCTTTCATCTCAAGAAGAGAGTATGGGCTGCGTATGAATGGTTCGTGTTTCTCAGACGCATGCACTGACGTGTGTCTCTTTCCCTCGAAACACCGCGCAAACACCGGGTGGCCCTCTGCATGTCCTTCATCTGCAATGCCAATGAAACACCTGCTTCTACGTCTTTCCCTGAACTTCATATACGGAGAACCGATTCAATACTACTCCATATCTCCACGATAGTCTCCCCGCATCCAGCGCCATCCACATATATATATACATATATATAAAAATGTAGGTGGTAGAAAGAGAAAATAGATAGAGAGATAGTTATATGTATATCTGTATGTAGGTAAATAGAGAGATAAATAGTTATACGTACATATTTAGAAAGCCAGATATATATATATATATATATATATTTGTGTTAGATAGATAGTGGAATAGTTATGTATATATCTAGATATATATATGTATGTATGTGTACAGGAGAAGATAGATAGTATAGATGTGTATGAAAATATGTAAATACGCATTTCTCAGTTTTTTGTTGTATTTGCTGTTTCTTTCTGTGTAGAGATGAGTTTTTGTATCTCTCTATCACCTTCAAAGAAATCGTTGAGCAGTGCACCCAGGTGCCCCTCTGCATGCAGAAAAGAGGAAGGAACCTGTGCAAGTTCCTGGGAGGTGCTGTCGCTGCTTTATATAAGTAGAGCCATGGTAGACAGGGACGCCCTTCCGTAGGCAGTATTTCTGCATGTAGCCTCTCCCAGTCTTCTCGAGGTTTTCTTTGAAGAACACATCGAAGATAACTCTTTGACAATGTCTCCTGTTCTCTTTGGCTCTAAAGCTGCTGCGTGCAGAGTGTCTGTACAGAAGGAAATTGATTTGTGAGCTGCAGTGACAACTCTTGATAGCCCCACACCTGCTAGCCAAGCGTTTGAATATTTCTCTTCCTTGCATGCACAAGATGGTACTATCACACGACCTGTGTCTACCCTTCTCTCTACACATGTGTATATCTATGGCTGTGTACACTCTAATGTATATGGTCACGCATATTGTAGGGGCCTGTGTTTCTCTTCTTCTCTCTGTCTCTCTTTGTGCTTCCTTATACATGTAGATATATGTATAGATATATGTGTACATACGTACACAAAGAGACTTGTATACACATATGCGTACATACATGTATATATATATATATAAGAATATATACATGTGTGATTACTCGGCTGCTCTCCTTCATGCGTTTCCTTTACACTGAATTTTGTATTTGAAAGGTCATTCAACAGCATAAATCATTCACCTTCCCATGCGGCTGGCCTGCTGCAGGCGTTGGACGCAGCGGAAGAAGCGAGACGACAAGCCAACGCTGCTGTGCGTGCGAACAACCATTGGTTTCTCTCTTCCATTGCGGGAAGCGAGAAGGCTCATGGATCTCCTTTATCTGCAGAAGATGTTAAAAATATAAAGAAGAAGTGTGGCCTCGACCCAGAGGCTATTCTGCAGGTCCCCGAGGCCGTGAGACTGGTATGCATGCAGCAAACAGCAACAACACCTGTGATTGAAGAGAAAGATACTCCAACCTGTTCAGAGAAGAAGAGAAAAGTAGAGTTCTCTACGAATGGTCAGGCGTGCCTGGAGGCGTTCTCTGCTGCATAGACGCGCCTTTTCTTTTATTCAAACAAATATGCAAATTATCTACAACCTCCTCTTCCCAGGGGAACCCATATACATGTATCTAGGAGATATATGTAGTGAAGAGGTTTATATGTAATATATATATATATATATATATATATATATATATATATGGACTGAAGTTCTACGTATCTGCTGTCTGGGGAACTCTGGTATGAGTAGTGGGTCTGCTTGTGTGTGGATGCCCTTCTCTTCTGTGTCTTTTTTGAATGACGTGCATTCTCTCGTTCATCTATGCAGGACGACGAGTGTTGCTGCTGCAGCGTGTGCCGCTCTCTGCTGCTCTTCATCTCAGTGAAAACTTCTTTGCTGCTGTCGCTGCTGCTACACACGAGGAAGAGATCAAAAGAGATACTCAAAGAGTGCTGCAGCAGCCCCATGCCGTGGAAACGCAGGCCCACCTATACATGCCTCTGCTTATGCGAGGGCATGCATATATATAAGACGCACGTCTCAGTTTTCTTCTTTATCCATTTAAAGTATCTGTTCCTTTAGGAGGAGATTGACATAGCAAACGATTTCCTGCAGAACAGTCGTAGATGTCTCGGTGTTCTTCTACTCAGCCGGCCGTGTCTCTCTTCTTTTTAGATTGATGATAGACTGAAGAAGCATGCATGTGCATTACAGAAAGACATGCAAGCAGGTCCCTCTCTGAGATGCGCCTTCCTATATGTAAATGCATGACACCTCATTCACCTACACCTTGACATCTCTCTCTCTCCCTCAACTGTGTCTCTCTCTTCATATGTATATATATATATATATATATATATATATATATATATGTCTCTCTCTCTCTCTCTCTCTCTCTATATATATATATATATATATATATATATATATTATTTTCTATCTATATATGTATGTATATATATATATATCTTGCGTGTGCTCTTGTGTGTGTGCATGCATGTGCTTGGGATAGTTCTACGAGGAGTGCAGCGGATGCGAGAAATGGAGGTGAAGGACTGGGAGACGCGCTTCTCGCAATATAAGACCAAGTATCCGAAGGAGGGTTTGAGCTCGAGGCAATGTTCAGCAGGAAAGTGCCTGCTGCTGCTGTCGAGGCTCTGCGTGCACTGCGAAGGCAATGCAAAGGCTGACTCGACGCGAGGCTCATTCTGGACAGGCCCTCAACGCTATCAAAGACACCTTGCCTGACCTGGTATGGCTTCTGCCAATGTGCTTTCTCTGCTGCTACTTGAAACCGCAGAGCTCATCGCAGCAATGGAACACAATAGCATCTCCCTGTCGTCTTTGAAGGCGTGCGGTACGAACCTTTCGGTGGTCCGCCCTGTCTTCTCTATGAAGACATACTTCCCTTTCTCCTTACATGTATATATTTATAGAATCGCTTCTTCTTCTCCTTCTCTACCTCCTTTGCTGCTTTGCCGTACGCAGTCGTTGTGCCTTGCTGGTGCTGCTGGTGCTCTTTTGCCTGCTGTTTGTGGATGGTGCTTCTGCTGCTTGTTCCAGCTGTCTCTCTTCTCTCTCCTATTCGCACTTCGCGTAGTCGCTGCTGTCTCCTACGTGCTGCACATAGAACGTCCAGTCTTCTTCGCCGGCAGCGCCTGCATGCTATCTCTCTGCCCTGCTCACCCGCTTCTTTTTTCTGCTGCTCATGCAAGACGCTAGTGATGTTCTCGAAGACGGTGCTGCTGCTGCTTTAGAAGGCACTGCTGTTGTTCTTGAAGGCACTGCTGCTGCTTCTGGAGGCGCTGCTGCTGTCGTTGGATGGTTGCTTTTATGTGTGGCTTTGCTGCTATGGGTGCAGATCGGCGGTAGCGCTGATCTCACTGGGTCAAAGCACGGCTTTGAAGGGAGAGGCCGCTATTCATCGGCTCATTTTGCTGAACGTTTCATTCATTTTGGAGTGCGAGCATGCCATGTTTGCCATTGCAACGGTCTCTCACTACGGCTGCTTCCGTCCCTTTGCTGCTACCTTTCTGAATTTTATAACGTATGGCTGGGGATGCTGCGGCTCACTGCTCTCGCATTGCTGCTGCCTCGTTGTTGCCACTCATGATTCCATTGAACTCGGACAAGACGGCCCTACACCAGCCTGTGGAAGTGCTGCCCCTTTGTCGAGCCACTCCCAATCTCCTCCTTCTCAGACCTGCAGGTATAACAGCAGAGACGCCCATTACACAGCAGTAGGCAGAGAGACGAGACGCCATCATGGCAGCAGGCAGAAGGAAAGTCGTGGGCGGAGAGAGACAAGCTGCCGTAACAGCAGCAGGAAGAGCAGCACTCACAGGGAGAGAGAGACATGAGACGAGATGCCATGACAGCAGGAAGAGCTGTACAGAGGGACGCAGTTACTGCGGAATGGCAGCAGCAGCGGCAGTGTAAACAGAGCGCATTATTGGCATCAGCAGTTTTAGATCAGAGGATCTTGCAGCAGGAGGCAGAAGCCCCGAGGAACAAGAGGAAGAAGAGAAGTCTGCCTACAGGAGGCAGCAGCAGCAGCAGCAGGAACGTCCACGCAGACGTAGAAAGCCTGGCATTTGAAAGCAGAGCACGAAGAGGTGGGACGCAGGCCCGCAGGGGAGAAGCAGCAGCGGCATCTTAGAGGAGCGGAAGGGAAGCTGTTCGCAGCCGCAGCAGGAGGCATTTAATCGATTCAGCAGAGTACGACCAGCAGTGGGAGCAGCACCAGAGCAGCAGCAGCGGAGCAGCAACAGGAGGAACAACAGCAATAGGGGCTGCAGCAATGAAAACAGCAGCAGTAGGAGCAGCAGCAGTAGGAGCAGCAAAAAGAAGGATAAGACTGAGGCGGGAGGAAGAAGCATATAGGTATCGCGGGGAAGCGAATCCTTCCCGAGGGCAGAAGACACATGCGAACGCCAGAGCAGAGAAGCAACAATCCAAGCTGCGCGTGCATGTACATGTATCAAGTGCAGCAGCAACAGTGCAGCTTCACTAAAACAAGGCGGTGCGCTGCAGGCCAGCTGCTGCCTCACGGACATCACATAGGAACTGGCATGCACACTCCGTTGTAAACACGTGGCATTAAAAACTGCTGCTGCTCATGCGTTTCCTGCAAATGCTGCTGCTGCCCCAATTCCTGTTTCACTACCGCTGCTGCTCCCCTCACTTCCTGCTGCTCCTCCTTGGCTTCATGCTGCTGCTTCACTTCCTGGTGTTGCTGCTTCACTTCCCTGCTGCTGCTGTTTCACTTCCTCGTGCTGCTGCTTCACTTCCTGCTGCTGCTGTTTCACTTCCTCTTTGGCTTCGTGCTGTTGCTTCAAATTTTTTGGGGGGATTGCTTGTGTATTTTTGCTGCAGACGCAGTGGAGGTGGGTTGTTACGCGTTGTGGCTGAAGAACACCAGTGGACCGACAGTCCTCTCCCTCTGTCGCAGCTCGGTGCCTGCGTTGGAGGGCACTTCATTCGATGGCGTTGCTGCTGGTGCCTACGTCCTCTCGGACTTCCAGAATAATGGCCAGCGCAAGGTAGAGCCAGCGACGTACCTTCTCTTCTATCACTAGTACATCTCGAGACGCAGCCACTTTCCTTCTCCTTCATTATCTGGGCTTCTCCTGCATGCACTAACGCAGAGATGGCACTGACTTGGACACAGAGTTTGAGACGGCGCAGAGAGAGAGATGGCACTGAGACGGAGACAGAGACGCTTTTGGTAGGAGGAGACAGGAGCATTGATAGGGGCATTGAAAGAGAGGCGGAGACGGCACTGAGCGAGATAGAGACGGCATTGTGTGAGAGGGCAGAGACGACAGTGAGACAGAGATAGAGACGGCGTAGAGACTGCCGGTGGTGGGTGTTGTCAGGTTGACTCTTTTAATGAAGGATTGAAGAGATGTATTGAAAGTCTACTGGAGCAGCGAAGACTCTTACGTGTATCTCTGTCGGTCTCTGTCTCTCTTGCACTGAGGTGCGTCTTGTCTGTGAGGTATTGAAGGGGTGTGTGTAGTGAGGAGACGCAAAGCCTCTCAGAGGAGGAAGAATGCCTCAGCTGACTTCCACTGCAGGTGCATCTAGGGAGTGAAAGAAAGATGTTTGCGCTGTACCATTCAGCAGCATGTCGCTGCAGCCCACCATATCGGGTGTTCTTTCCTTTCTTTGCATGTGCCCTCGAGGAGCAGGAGAAGACAAGAAGGGCAATCCGAACCTTAGAACCAGTATATATATACAACATAAGGGCACTCCGAATCTTAAAAGGAACTCCACTATATATATATATATATAAACAAGAAGGCTACTATGAGCCTTAGAATCAACCTTTACTAAACACATATGTATATGTATGTGGACGCATAGGCGTAGATGTATATGGCAAAGAGCAGTTCTTGTATATTTGCATTGTACAAGGACGATGTCGTTAAAAACGTCGAGAGAGAGATCTTCTTCATGTGTGTGGAAGATCCAGCAGGAGTAGGAGAGAGTCGCTTTTGCGGCACTGAATGTTCAATAAAACAATTACATATTGGCTGCGCTATGAAAGCAGCTCGTTTGTACTTACAGCAGGCTGAGTCGTATGCTCACGAGGGGTAGAGAGAGACTCAGGACTCTGTATCTCTTCGCAGCGCAGACGTCTCTGTCTCTGTGTATGCTCTTGCTTTGCCCTCTCTCTACATATGTTTGTACGTGGGTCTATCTATATAAATATCGACATGCTGATGTAACTGTATCTCTCAGGCAACCTATGTGCATATCTTTCCACCTATCTCTCTCGGTCTCTATCTATATCTTATTATGTGTGTACACCCTCCTATATAACTGTATGTATCTCTTTGAGTATATATGTGTATATCACTATGTATACGTGGGTATATCTTCGCCTTCCAGGAGATGCTTGAGAGAAATATGCAGAGATATTCCTGAGAGAGGCATCTGCTGCAGGGTGATTTCGCTGTTTGTCCCGGTGGGAATGCATGCACCGTATAAATCATGTAGAGCCAGTCCCCGTACATATATGACTTATATATACATATAACATGTATCATACATCTTATATTATATATATATACATATAACATATAGATCTCGTATACATATATACATATATATATATATATATATATATGTGTTTGAGGTATATAATCTGTATATATCTGTATGAGTATATTAGTCTGTATGTGCTTTCTGAAAAAGCATGTAGAGGCGGCAGGTGTGGGATGTTCACATATTCTTTTGTTGTTATGACTTCTGGAGATGAGTCTGCTGTTGTGCATGGGTGGGGGTGGCAACAACGCAGGTATTGCTGGCAGGCAGCGGAAGCGAGGTGCACTTCTGCGTGGAGACGAAAAAGCTGCTGCAGCAGCAGAAGACGTGGGATGTGCGTGTCGTCTCAATGCCTTCGTGGAGCTTTTCGAGCAGCAGCAGCAACAGTACAAAGAAGAAACGCTATGTATTTCCGCAAGGAAGAAAGGAGAGCTTTTCACCGTCTACGTTGAAGCTGCTACGCCTTGGGGTAATGCCTCTCTCCCCAGTAGGGATGTATACAACTGCATGCGTCCTCTCTGCCTGTCTCTTCGCGACTGGTCACAGCTGCATGCATTGGTTCTGTCTGTCCGTTCCTAACGACCCACCGCCGTCTCTGTCCCTACACTGTCATAATTCTCTCTATACGTGCATTTGATATCCTCATTTTACATCATGCAGTCTTCCTTTCTGCCAGTACGCTTCTATGAGAAGACACACTATGAGAAAGAAAGCCATACTGACAGTAGGAGTAGCAGCAAGAGCAGCAAAGGAGACGCGTTTCTTGTCGCGACCGTGCATCCACATTGTTTGTATATATATTTTTTTATCTGTAGGTACACTTGCATGTTTGCTGAAGAGTCACCGGGTGCATGCTTCTTTGTCGAGATGACGTGTGGCTGCGTGTTAAAGCTTCTACAATTCAGAAGATGCAGTCCCTGAAAAGGCGCTACACGCATATGTATACATGTAGACACAGGGAGGGAGGGGCAAAGGTGAATACACTTGCGTCTTTCGGAAGAGAAAAGGCAGTGTATATGCAAGTCTCTTCTTGAAGACATCATTGCAAAGCAAAGACACTGTATATTGAATGTTTGTATGTGATAGGACGTTCACAGAGGTCAAAGTACCCCTTGGGTGTTGTGTCTGTATATATATATGTACATCATAATGTCGTGCGTCGACTCACACAGAGAATAGAGGTGCTCACGTGTGTATGTGTGCGTGTCTCTCCCTCTAGATATTTTCCTCTATATTCTTTAAAGAGAAGAGGCAGCAGTTTGTAAAAAACACGTGTGTATATGTATTTGTGGACGTCTGTAGGGTGTTGATTTGTTGAGGCAGTTTGCTGCAGTTTGCTGCTCCGCAGGTTGGGATAGATACTTCGATGTGCATGTAGGCATGCAGACGTTCA
>JAEOAE010002861.1:0-18727 GCA_036365155.1 Meriones psammophilus | reverse complement strand
GGAGTTCTGAAATCTGTGTTTATTTAATTTTTATTAAATTTAAAAATCAAAGGTAGCTCTGGTCCAGTGCACATTTTTCATGTTAGAGTTTCCTCAGATATTTTCATGTAAATTAGGCTATATTTTAGGCTTATGTTTCTGGCTTTTTTCTCTCACAGATATTGTACATACTCTTGATTGTTGAAGTTTGTGGTGAGTACAGAAGTTACATCATGCCAGAAGATTATGAGATTAGTAGCAATAGAATCTTCACTTATTTTTCTGTTTTCCTCTGTTTCTTACCAGGTGGCCTTTCTGATATGAGATAGAGATTTCAGATTGTCCTTTAGCAAACACATAAAGACAATTTGCACTTATGTCTGTAGAAGGCCGAAGAAACAGCATGAAGGTGGGTGATACGACTTGACAAGTTACTCCTTTTCTTTGGGCATATTCTTTTGGTGATCTGTCCTTTTTCTTCAGAAGTTTCATGTGGTGGTCCAGTGGTGTCCATATTCTTTAGTTGGGTGTTTTTATTCTCCTGAAAAGATTACATCAAAACTCTGCCCCATACCTAATTCTGAGGTGAGGATAGTGCCTTTTCATGTACATTATATCTTTTATAGGGCAAAATGGTTTTTTGAAATAGAAAAAGTATAATCTCTAAATTTAAGTTAAAAAAATCTTTGAAAGTTTACAAATATACCTTCAAGTGTACTTATTTCTAGACAACAAAGGGCATTTGCTTTGATTTTCAGTCTGCCTTTTACAAGTAGCTTTTAAATGAAATCAATATAAACCCTATGTGCCTGCCTCTGCCTCCCAGGCACGTGCCTCCCAAATGTAAAAGGCACATGTCTCCCAAATGTTGGCATTAAGGCTACGAACCACCAATATCCTGTCATTGTAACTCTTGAGTTTAGAAACAACTAATCCATAGATAACTGCATGTCTCTGCTGGGATTAAAGGCACTGTCTATCACCACACTGCTCAAAAATTTTATATTCACTCCAAATTATTTCAACTCAAACAAATTTATACCTTTGAATTTACTTAAAACATTTAAACCTCTTAACTGTTTTTTTTTTATATGAAACAACAAAAGTATCCTTTTTTATTTAAGAAGAAAACATTAGTCTTAGTAAGTTTGTTTGGACTCAATGACCAAGCTGTCTGAGGAACAGTTACCTCTGCTTATTCAGGAGATCTCTACTATTCAAATATAATCATTATCAATTTTGATAGGATCCACCATTCTTTTCCTGTGGAAACATTCAGTTTAACCAGTGAAGACACAGTTCAACAGTTTCTCACTATCTACTCCTTTTAGTTATGTTTACTTATTTTTGTTGTACAGTATTTAGGTGTGCTGTTAAGTTGCTAGTAAGAGATCTTGCTGATTTTTTTTTTTTAAAATGTACTTAGTGCTATGAACTGTGTTCTGGTCAACATTTCTATTGTGTACTATGAGTTTTGATATGTTATGTATTCATTTCATGGAATTATTGCAAGTTTCTTATATATTTGATACTTCTACTGTTCAAGTATATCATCAATTTTTGAGAATAGTATATGAGTTGCTGAGAAGAGGGAATAATCTTTTGTGCTTGGGTGGAAGTTATGTAAACATCATTTGGGTAAATTTAGTTTTTTGATGTTAGTTAGCTGGAGCATTTCTCTGTTTAGTTTGGTTAGGAGGACCTGTCCATTGGTGAGAGTGATATATTGAAGTCTTTCCCTATCGGTTTATGAGGGCCCGGATGTGATGCAAGCTGTAGAAGTGTTTCTTTTATAACTTGGGAGCTCTTAGGTTGGGGGCATAGATGTTAAGTATTGAAATGTTACATTGCTGGATGTTTTATTTTAATATGTCATGTCTTTTGCCATCTTTTGATTAGCTCTTTTTGAAAACTATTTCGTTACATATTAAAATTGCTATACAAGCTTGATACTCTAGTCCATTTATTTAGAATATCTTTTCCAACCCTTTACCTTGAGATAATGTCTATCTTGATGTGAAGCTGTGTTTGTTGTATTTAGAAGAAGGGTGGATTCTATTTTATCATCAATTTTGTTTGTCTATGTCTTTTTATTGGTGAATTTGGGTTGATGTTATTAAGTGATATCATTGAACAGTAATTGTTATTTTGGTGGTGGTGGTGGTTTTAGCACCTTGAGTGGGGCTGTATTTATAGATACATATTATTTAAAATTGACCTTTTTATGGAACATCTTATTTTCCCCATTTGGTGACTGAAAGTTTCTGGGCATAGTTAGTAATTTGTGTTGGCTTCTGCAGTTTTTTAGAGTCAGAAGCACTCTGTCTAAGCCCTTCAACTTCTAGCATTTTTACTGAGAATACAGGATTAATTCCAATAGATCTGCCTTTTTTGTTTCTTGGTTGGTTTTTGTTTGTTTTGGTTTGTCTGATTGGTTGGTTATTTTGGGTGTTTTTTTGTTTGTTTGTTTGTTTGTTTTCACTTGCAGCTTTTCATATTCTTTCTTCATTCTGTATATTTAGAGTTTTGATTATTCTCTGGTAAGAGGACTTTCTTTTCTGGTCCAGTGTCTTAGGTATTTTGTATGTTTCTGGTGCCTTGATAGACACCTTTAGGTTAAGAAATTTTTCTTGTATGATTTTGTTGAAAATGTCTTCTGGACCTTTGATCTCATCCTTCTTCTTCTAATCTGATTATCAGCATGTTGTGTGTTGTCATAATGTACCAGAGTTCCTGGATGTTTCCTAAAAGTTTGTATGTAGACAGGATCGTTTTGAACTTACAGCTCTAACTCCAGTCGAGTGTTGGGCTTAAATGTAGGCCAACATGCCTGGCATCAGCATCACCATCATTGGCTGCTGAGCATGGAATATATGGTTTTAGGTATTTATTTTGTTTTGTTTTGTATATGTAAGCATAGGCTATTGTGTTGATTTTCATCAACATCATGCATTTGAAATTTGGCAGGGAGTATATTTAATTTCTGAGGATGCCATTTATTCATGACACTAACACTATCTGAGCTTTCCAAGTCATTGAATTGTAGGTGTGTGACGCTCTTCTTACCTGTTGTATTTTTTTAAAATTTTTGTTTGTTTTATTCACATTTAATTTATTTTTAATTTAAATTTGTTTTTTTATTTATTCTCTGACATAAACTCGAGTCTTTGATCACCTCCTCCTGGGTGGTGCAGCCTTGCAAGGCCACAGAGGAAGATGATGCAGCTATCCTTGATGTGACCTGATAAGCTAGAAGGGAAGGAGTTCCTCCTCAATTAGGAGACTAGAGAAAGGGCATAGGGGCAGAAGAAGGAGGGTGGGTGGGACTGGGAGGAGATGAGGGAGGGGGCTATGATAAGGATACAAAGTGAACACATTGTAATAAATAAATAAATAAAATTAAAAAATAATTTATTCATCTAACATCCCAATTGTAATCCTCTCCCTTGTCTTTTCCTAGTCTCACCCTCCATTCTTCTTTCCCCTTTATCCCATTTCCTATATCTCAGATACAGGGAGCCCTCCTCTCCTACCATCTGAACCCAGCCTATCAAGTCTCACTAGGACTGCCTGCATCCTCTTCCTCTGTGGCAAAGCAATGCCCCCTCCACCAAGGGGAAGTGATCAAATAGCAGACAACAAAGTCCATGTCAGAGCAGGCACCTTCTCTCCTTACTATGGATCCCACCTGGAGACTGAGATGCCTATCAGCTACATCTAAGCAGGTGTCTGGGTCCTCCTCATGAATGGTCTTTGGTGGGTGCATCAATCTCTCCAAGTCCCCATGGGCCCAGATTTGTTGTCCTTGTTGGTCTTCTTATGGAGGTCCTGCCAGTTCTGGGTCTTTCTACTTTCTATCCCCCTACTCTTTCCTATGATTCCCTGTGCTCTACCCAAAGTTTAACTGTGAGTCTTAGCATCTGCTTCGAACCCCTGCTGGGTAGAGTCTTTCGTACAATATGTATGTTAGGCTCTCATCCTATTCCCTCTCCTCAGTCACCTCTGGTGTTGATTCTATTTGCCCTTTTGAATAAGAATTGACCATCCTCCATAGGGTCCTCCTTTTTTTTAGCTCCTTTAGGTCTGCAGATTGTAGTATGTTTATCCTATATTATGGCCATTATCCACTTACAAATGAATATATACTGTGCATGTCTTTCTTGTTTTGGAATAACTCACTTAGGATGATCATTTCTAGTTGCATTACTTGCCTGAAAATTTCATGGTTTCCTTTTTTCTTTTGTAAATACCCGAGTAGCATTGCACTGTGTAAATGTACCACAATTTCTGTTAAACAATGGTTCGTTTGAGAGACATGTAGTTTGTTTCCCTATTCTGGCTATTATGAATATAGATGCTATGAACATAGTTGATCAAATATCTTTGTTGAATGGTAGAGCATCTTTTTGATAAATGCCCAGGAATGGTATAGCTGTGTCTTGAAGTAACATTATTTCCAATTGTCTGAGAAAGCATCAGTTTGATTTCTAAAGTGGTTGTATAAGTTTGCACTCTCACCAGCAATGGAGGAGTGTTCCTTTCTCCACATTCTCACTAGCTTGCTATCACTTCATGTTTTGACCTTAGCCATGATGGGTTTAAGATGGAATGTTATTTGCATTTCCATGATGACTACAGATATTGAGCATTTAATGTCCACCATTTGATATTCCTCTGTGGAGAAATCTCTGTTTAGTTCTGTACCCCTGTTTTAAATTGGATTATTTGGATTGTTGGAGTTTAATTTCTTGAGCTCTTTATATATATATATATATATATATATATATATATATATATATATATATATATATATTGTTTATTAGCTCTTTCAGTTGTATGAAGGGTTGGTGAAGATCTTTTGTCAGTCGGTAGGTGGTCATTTTGTTCTATTGACAGAGTTCTTTGCTTCATAGAAGCTTTTTATTTCATGAGATCCTATTCATTAATTCTTGATCTTAGAGCCAGTGTTCTTGGTGTTCTGTTGAGGAAGTTACCTTCTATGCCAATGAGATCAAGGATCTTTCCCACTTTTTTTTTCTAACAGATTTAGTGTATCTGGTTTTATGTTGAGGTCTTTGAACAACTTGGACTGCAGTTTAGTTCAGGGTGATAAATATGGATCTATTTTCATTTTTCCACATGTAAACTTCAGGTTAGACCAGCACTGTTCGTTGAAGATGCTGTCCTTTTCCATTGCATGGTTTTGGCTTCTTTGTCAAAAAATCAAGTGGCCATAGGTGTGTGGATTTATTTATGGGTCTTCACTTCAATTCCATTGATCCACTGATTGTTTTTATTATAGTACCATGCAGTTTTTATTACTATTGATTTATAATAGAGCTTGAGATGAAGAATGGTGATACCTACTGAAGATCTTCTATTGTACAGGATTGTTTTACCTATTCTGGCTTTTTAATTTTTCCATATGAAGCTGAGAATTGTTCTTTCAAGATTTTTAATGAATTGTGTTGATATTTTGATGGGAATATCATTGGATCTGTAGATTGTTTTTGTTACGATGGCAATTTTTACTATGTTGATCCTACTGATCCATGAACATGAGAAATATTTCTATCTTCTGGTATCTTTTTCAATTTCTTTCTTCAGAGGCTTGAAGTTTTGTTGTTGTTGTTCATATAGGTTTTTTACTGGCTTGTTGAGGATAACACCAAAATATTTTCCTAATTTTTTTAGTCCATTTGTCTTTTGCATACAGGAGTGTAGGAGTGTGTTTTTTTGAGGTTGTTTTTTTTTTTTTTTTTTTTTTTTTTTTTTTTTTTTTTAGTTAACTTTATAACCAGCCACTCTGCTGAAGTGTTTTTCAACTGTAGGAGTTCCCTACAGTAGAATTTTGGGGGTCATTTTTGTATACTGTCATATCATCTGTGAATAGAGATACTTTGACTTCTTTCTTATCAATTTCTATCCCCTTAATCTCCTTTAGTTGTCTTATTGCCCTAGATAGGACTTCGAGTACTCTATTGAAGAGATTTGGAGAGAGTGTGTAGCCTTGTCTTGTCCCCAAGTCCAGTGGAATTGACTTAACATTCTTTTCATTTAGTTTGATTTTAGCTATATACTATTCTGTATATATTCTGTATACTACCTTTACTATTTTTAGATATGTGCCTTTGTCCCTGGTCTCTCCAAAACTTTAAACAAGAATAACTGTTGGATATTGTCAAATGCTTTTTCAGCATCTTAGAAAATGGTCTTTTTTTTTTTCAATTTGTTTATAGGGTGGATTACATTGATGGATTCCATATACTTAACCACCCTTGCATGCCTGGGATGAAGCCTACTTGGTCATGGTGGATGATATCTTTGATATGTTCTTGGATTTGGTTTGCAAGTATTTTATTGAGTATTTTTACATCATTGTACATAAAATAGATTGGTCTGAAGTTCTCTTTCTTTTGGGGGATCTTTGTGGATTTATCAAGGTGACTGTGGTCTTACAAAAGGAATTTGGTCATGTTGCATCCATTACTATTTTGTGAAATAATTTGGAGAATATCAGTATTTGCTCTTCTTTGAAGGTCTTATAGAATTCTGCTCTGAAATCAAAAAGCCTTTGGCTTTTTTTGGTTGGGAGTATTTTGATGGCTGCCTCTAATGCCTTAGGCACTATAAGACTATTTATTATCTTTACCTGATGTTGATTCAACTTTGATAAGTGGAATCTAAAGAGAATTGTATATTTCATTTAGATTTTGAAATTTTGGGGCACATAGGCTTTTGACATAAGTCTTAAAGGTTCTTTGGATTTTCTCAGTGTCTGTTATATCTTTTTTTTCAGACTTTGTTGATTTGGATAGTGTCTTTCTGCCATTTACTTAGTTTGGCTAAGAATTTGTCTGTTTTTTTTTTTTTTTTTTTTTTTTTCAAAGAACTAGCTCTTGGTTTCGTTGATTCTTTGAATTATTATCTTTGTTTCTGATTCATTGGTATCAGCCCTGAGTTTGGTTTTTCCTAGTGGTCTACTCTTTCTAGGTGTGTCTGCTTCTTTTTTCCTAGGTCTATCAGGTATGCCATTAAGTTGCTTGTATGGGATGTCTCCAATAGCTTATGATGGCCTTAGATGGTATTCAAACTCCTCTCGGACTGCTTTCATTGCATCCCATATGAAGTTGAGAAATCTTCTATCAAGGTTTGTAAAATATTCTGTTGTTATTTTAATGGAAATTTCATTGAATCTGTAGATTGCTTTTGGTAAGATGTCCATTTTTACTATGTTAACCTGCCAAGCCATGAGTATCGGAGATAGTTCCATATTCTGATATCTTCTTCTAATTCTTTCTTCAGAGACTTGAAGTTTTTTTTTTTTTTTACAAGTCTTTGACTTGCTTGGATATGGTCACACCAAGGTACTTTATGTCCTTTGTGGCTATTGTGAAGAGTGTTGGTTCCCTAATTTCTTTCTCAGCCATTTTATCTTTTGTATACAGGAGGGCTACTGATTTTTTTGAGTTAATTTTGTATCCAGCCACTTTGCTGACGGTGTTTATCATCTGTAGGGGTTCCCTGGTAGAAGTTTTGGATTTACTCAGGTATATTATCAGATAATCTGCAAATATTGATACTTTGACTTCTTCCTTTCCAAATTGTATCCTTTTGGTCTCCTTTAATTTTCTTCTTGTTCTAGCAAGGACTTCAAGAACTATGTTGAAGAGATATGGAGAGAGTGAGCAGCCTTGCCTTGTCCCTGAATTCAGTGGGATTACTTTAAGTTTCTTTCTGTTTACTTGATGTTGGCTACAGGCTTGCTGTATATTGCTTTTACTATGTTTAGGTATATGCTTTGTATCCCTGATCTCTCCAATAGTTTAAACATGAATGGATGCTGGATTTTTTCAAATGCTTTTTCAGCATCTGAGGAGATTATCATGTGTTTTTTTTTTTCAATTTTTTAATATTGTGAATCACATTGATGGATTTTTGTATAGTGAACCACCCCTGCATACCTGGCATGAAGCCTATATCGTCATAGTGGATGATATATTTGATGTGTTCTTGTATTGGGTTTGCAAAGTATTTTGTTGAATATTTTTGCATCAATGTTCATAAGGGAGATTGGCCTGAAATTCTCTCTCTTTGTTGGGTCTTTGTGAGGTTTAGGTTACAAGGTGACTATGGCTTCAATGAATGAGTTTCGTAGTGTTCCTTCTGTTCCTATTTTGTGGAATAAATTGAAGATAGCTGGAGTTACCTCTTCTTTGAAGGTGTGGTAGAATTCTGCACTGAAACCATCTGGTCCTGAGCTTTTTGTGGATTGGAGTCTTTTGAGGAATGCTATTTCTATAGTGGATAAAGGACTATTTTATTGATTTACCTGCTCTTGATTCAGCTTTGGTAAGTGGAATTGATTAAGAAAATTGTCCATTTCATTTAGATTTTCAAATTTTGTGGCATATAGACTTTTGAAGTAAGTCCTAACGATTGTTTGGATTTCCTTAGTGTCTTTTGTTTTGTCCCATTTTCATTTCTGATTTTGTTAATTTGGATAATCTCTCTCTGCCTTTTAGTTAATTTGGCTAAGGGTTTGTCTATCTTGTTAATTTTCTCAAAGAACCAGGTCTTGGTTTCATTGATTCTTTGAAATGTTTTATTTGTTTCTAAATTATTGATTTCAGTCCTGAGTTTGATTATTTCCAGTGTCTATTCTTTTTTGGTGTGTCTGCTTCTTTTTTCCTAGGGCCTTTAGATGAGCTATTAAGTTGATTGTTTGAGATGTTACAAATTTCTTCTTGAAGGCACTTAGTGCTATGAACTTTCCTCTTAGCACTGCTTTCATTGTCTCCCATATGTTTGGTTGTGTTGTGTCTTCATTTCCATTGAATTCTAGGAAGACTTTAATTTCTTTCTTTATTTCTTCCCTGAACCAGCTGTCATTTAGTTGTGAGTTGTTCAGTTTCCATGTGAGTGTAGGCTTTTTGCTATTTCTGTTGTTGTTGAGGTCCAGCTTTAGTCCATGGTAATTAGACAGGATACAAGGCATTATTTCAATCTTCTTGTATCTGTTGAGATTCACTTTGTGACCAACGATATAGTCAATTTTGGAGAAGGTTCCATGAGGTGCTGAGAAGAAGGTAAATTCTTTTTTCTTTGGGTGTAAGATTCTGTAGATATCTGTTAGGTCCATTTGATACGTGACCTCTATTAGAGATATTGTTTCTTTATTTAATTTCTGTTGTTTACCTGTCCTTTGTTGAGAGTGGGGTGTTGAAGTTTCCCAGTAGTAATGTGTGGGGATTTGTGTGGGATTTAGGTTTATTAATGTTTCTTTTACAAACGTGGGTACCTTTGTCGTTGGAGCATAGATGTTCAGAATTGTGATTTCTTCTTGGCGGAATTTTCCTTTGATGAGTATGAAATGACCTTCCTCATGTCTTTTGATTAATTTTGGTTGAAAATCTACTTTATTAGATATTAAAATGGCTACTCCTGCATGTTTCTTGGCTCCATTTGCTTGGAACCTTCCAGCTTTTTACTCTCAGGTAATGTCTATCTTTGTGACTTAGATGTGTTTCTTGTATGCAACAGATTGTTGGGTCTTGTTTACATATCCATTCTGATAGTCTGTGTCTTTATTGGAGTGTTAAGTCCATTGATGTTGAGGGAAATTAATGATCAGTGGCTGTTAGTTCCTTTTATTTTGATGTTGCTTGTGGTAGTGTGTTTGTGTGCTTGGTTACTTTTAGTTTGGCTGTAATGACATTATTTCTTTCCTGTGTTTTCCTGAATGTAGTTAGCTTTCCTGGGTTGTAGGTTTTCTTCTAGGAGCTTCTGTACCTCTGGATTTGTGGGTAGGTATTGTTTAAATTTGTTTTTGTCATTAAATATCTTGTTTGCTCCATCTATGATGACTGAGACTTTTGCTGGGTATAGTAGCCTGGGCGGTCATCTGTGTTTTCTTAGGGTCTGCATGATATCTGTTCAGGCCCTTCTGGGTTTCATAGTCTCTGTTGAGAAATCAGGTGTGATTCTAATGGGTTTGCCATTATATGTTACTTGGCCTTTTTCCTTTGCAGCTTTCAGTATGTTTTCTTTGTTCTGTATACTTACTGTTTATTATGTGGTGGGAGGATTTTCTATTCTGGTCTAATTTATTGGGTGTTCTGTAGGCCTCTTGTATTCTTATAGACCACTCTTTTAAGTTGGGGAAATTTTCTTCTATGATTTTGTTGAAAATATTTTCTGGGCCTTGGAGGATGGAATCTTCTTTTTCCTCTATTCCTATTATTTTTAGGTTTTGCTTTTCATGTTGTCGTGGATTTCTTGGATGGTCTGTGTCAGGAATTTTTTAGATTTAACATTTTCTTTGATAGCTACAACTATTTCTTCCATTGTGTCTTCCACACCTAAGATTCTTTCTTCTATCTCTCGTAGTCTATTGCTTATGCTTACCTCTGTAGTTCCTCTTTTCCTCCTTAAGTTCTTTCTCTCCACAGTTTCCTTCACTTGTGTTTTCTTTAATTTTTTCTAATTCTCTTATAAGGTCTTGAGCCATTTTATTGATTTCCTTCACTTCTCTGACTGTATTTTCCTTCAATTCCTTCAGCTGTTTGTTCAAACAATCCTCTGTTTCTTTAATATCTTTTAGTGATTTAAGTATTTCCTCTCTAAAGGCCACAAATTGTTTGGCTGCAACTTCCTGTATTTCTTTAAGGATGTCCATCATCTGTTTGACTTTATCTTCCTCCATTTCTTTGCAAATGGCAATAATCTGTTTGAATTTATCTTCATCTAGGTCTTTATGCAGTTTATTTTTTCCTCTATTATCCTGTTCATAAGCACAGATGTAAGGTCATCTTCTTGAATTTCATTTACCCTGGTATGTCCAGGGCTGCTTGCCAATGAAAAACTGGGTTCTGGAGATGCCATATTGCTCTGTCTTTTTGAGCTTTTACACTTGCATCTACCCATTTGGCTATCTTAGGTGTTGAGTGTTAGTTTCTGGTGCTTCCTGAAATCCTGTGGTGGGGATAATCCCCTTGACAGGAAGATGATTTTTCCTGAAGGAGGCCTTCTCAGCTTTTGGGGTACGGTCACTGAATAGCAGGTATTTTTCAGGAATTGCCAAAAATCACCACAGGCATAGAGACCTGAGCGGTAATTGTGGTCTTTGTTAGTCAAGGGGGCTCTCCTCTCACCCAGAGAAGTCCTGGAGACAGTTGTCCTGCTTCAGGCTTTCTTGCTGTAAATTTAGTAAGCTGCAGCTGTAACCTGGGTACCCCATGGTTTGGTCAGTTTACTTAGGGATAACTGGTTGTCCTTTGGAGCAGTATCTGGGGGTTGATCTTGGGGATTCCAGGCTTCTGTAGGTCTGAGGTTAGAGCTCTGTGCCCCAGTACCCAATCAGTAATCCGTAGCAGCTGAGCACTGCTCTCACATGTGCAGCAGGAGGCTAGAGTCTGGAGCCTGTGAATAAACAGAAACTTTTCCAGAGCTAGGTGTCCTGAGGTAGGGCCAGATGTTTTCCCCACCTTTGGGTTTTCTCCCAACATGAAGACCTAGTCTGTGGTGTTTGACATGGTGTGTAGAATGGGTAGGCACATGCCAGATGGCTACCAAGCTGGTGACTGGGAAAGAACCTGAGAATATTTCCAAGAATGTTCCCATTTGTGGTGGTGGTAGTGTGTGTGTGGGGGAAGTTGGCTGAGTGCTCTAAGCTGGGACCTGCTCTTTCCCTGGCTGTGGGGTTTTCTTCAGACAGGGAAAACCATCTTCTAGTGTCCTGGGGCACACAGTTCTGTCTTTGATGGAGAGTAGGGCATGCAGGTCTAGTGACTGGAGGCCCACTCAAGGCTGGCAGCTGTGCACCCACCAGTCTACCACTTTCTTCTTCCCTGTTTTTTTTTTTTTTTTTGACTGGAGCTCCCAGTCTCTGGTGCCCTGGAGCACACAGTATGGCTTGGGAAGTTGATCAGGACACACAGGTGTATCCTGCGCCTGGGATATTTTCTGGGTTCTCACTGAGTGACCTGAGAGTGGAATTGAGTGATCCCCACACCATGGAGTTTCCTCTCACCTGGGAAACACTATTGCTGTTGTTTTAGGGCCCAGAGTCCAGTCTTTTAGTTGCTGTACCAACATTGCTGTCCTGTTCCTGTCCTGTTCCTCCTGGCAATGCCATCTTGGATTCCCTCTTCCTCATCCCTTTCAATTAATTTTGGTTGAAAGTCTGTTTTATTAGATATTAGAATAGCTACTCCTGCTTGCTTCTTGGGTCCATTTGCTTGAAAACCTTATTCCTGCTGCAACATCCAAGGAATTTTTTCCAGAGATTAGCTGGGTGCTCTGAGGTTGGACCCAATTGTTTCCCTCATCATTGGTTTTCTTCTTACCTTTGAAACACAGTCAGTGGTGTTTGGGGGCCCACAGATCCAACTATTGGTCACTGTGCAGTCTCTGCTACCCAGCTTATCAGACACAGTGTGCAATCAGCCCAGCCTTCCGGGATCTATTTTTAGTTTTTACTGAATATAAGTATTTTGATTATATGCATGAATATGCACCTCTTGTGTGCCTAATCCTCACAGTAGTCTGAAGATGTCTTCAGAACTGATGAAATTATAGCAATTGAAAGTAGCAGGTCCCAGGTAAACACTAACAATTGAGCCCAATTATTTGCAAGAGCAGTAACAGCTCCTCACTGATGAGCCATCTCTCCTATCTTATGTTGCTCATTTATGATCAGCATTTACACTGCTAATATTTTTGTCTTCTATTTTTACCTGTTTAAACATGCATTCCCTTTTAGTAAGATATCATTGAAGTTACAGTTTAAGCTGGGGCAGTGCAGATTTCTGGAAAATAAATATACAACAGGAATGAATGTATAATTCCTTGTAGAGGCTTCAGTAAAGACCTCTGAGTTCTTTCAATATTTTGTGTTTGTTTGATTGACTTTTAGGGGAGGCTCTGTCTTACTATATAGGTCTGGCTGTCCTAGAACTCTTTGAATAGATAATGCTGACATCCAGTTCAATAAGATACACCTGCGTCTGCCTCCTGAGTGATGGAATTGAAGGCATGACAGAACACACCCAGCTTGTTCACCATTTTTTGTAGTTAGTAACTGTTAATAAATTTCTCTGATCTGTACTTAGTATTGTTCATCTGTTAATTTCTCTCTGTGTGTCTCTGTCTCTATGTCTCTGTCTCTCTATTTCACACTCTTCTCTCTGTTTGTCTTTGTCAACATTAATTGCCATGTCTATTCCAAAGCTATATCCTATTCAAAAAGTTCAGATATGATACAGTTAAAACTTGTTATTCGGTTTTCATCTAAAATGATTTAGTAATAACATCAACACTTCTTTTTTAAGAGAAAAGTTTTAATCTTTATTTTTAATCTATAGACTACATTATTTAGTAAGGAGGATATACAAAACAATGTGTTCTATTCCTTTTCTTTTGTCTGGTCTCTCAGAAATATGATGTTATTGGCTATGACTGTTGTTGCTTGCCACTCATATTATTTTTATCCATGTATTCACTATAGTCCACTTTCCCTTCCACAAATATATGAGCCCCCCTCTTCACATACTGATATGCCACATCCCTGAGCCCTGGTCAAAACATATTTAGTACCATGTTGTCTTTTGATTGATGTTACCCATCTGTTCAGTGTCCCCTGATCAACACATCTCATTTGTTGCTATAGAAAATATCATGACTGTGTTTTGTCCTTCCACCTGTCTCATGACAGGGTCCTGACCTACTCACCCAAGTAACTGAAGATGATTCATAGATTGCTCAAGAACCCAACTAATGGCTACTTTATATTCATGTCTTACAAACTGATGAAACAGGTTTTTGAAGCACGCCTTTGGTTTTTTTTTTTTTTTTTCAATCTAACTTTTAGGCTTTTTCATCTCCCCTACTTTATATCAAGCACAGCACCCAACTGTAAAACATTTGTACTTCTGTGTCAGAAAATAAATTGAAGAAGCAGTAGAATTATATGATTATATTGACAATGACGTATAAATTATATTGTTGCCACTGTTTCAGTTGTACAAATGTATGGCATATTTTAGAATTCGGTGACCTTCACTGATGTGCATGTGAAATTCAGCCAAGAAGAGTGGGCCTTGCTGGAACCTTCCCAGAAGCAACTCTACAAAGATGTGATGCTAGAGACCTGTGAAAACCTCACTGCTATAGGTAAGACTGCAATTTTTCTTTCACTTTCAAAATAAAGAGACAACTCTTACTTCGTTATTGCTCCTCTTCTGTTATTCCAATGGAGAATGAGGAGGAATGAGGTAAATAAATCAGGCATGGTTCTAAGGGTCACAGATCATAGTGATTTAAGTTTTGCCTTAATAATAACATGATATTTCCAATAATATATATTTTCTGATACTATATTTTAGGCTACAATTGGGATGACAATGATATTGAAGAACATTTTCAAAGTTCTACAAGTAATAAAAGGTAACTTTATGTGCATGTTGATACAGATAAAAATCTTAAATTTTAATATGTCCTGGAAGTTTGGTTTGTTTGTTTGTTTGTTTGTTTATTGGCTGCTTTTTATTTTCTGATTTTGAAATAGATTTTATTTCTGGGTATCTGTGACTTTCTTAGACTTGCTTTTCGACCACCCTGACCTCAAAATCACACAGATCTGCCTGCTTCTGCCTCCACAAGTGCTGGGATTGAAGGCATGTACCAGCACACATGGCTGTGTCCTGGAAGTTTTAAAGAAAAGCAACAGTGTATGAACAGCACTGCTTTAAGTGTACTGATGATCATTAAAATCTCATAATTCCATGTATTTCAATGTCAGGTATCTGATTTCTGTTTACAAGGCACTCACCTAAGATAAAAGAAAATAAAATAATATTGTAACAAAAATACCATTTGAATCATATGGACATTACAGCTACTGACTTGAACTGCCAATCTGTTTAGTCTCATTCTATCTACTCAGATATTGTAAGAGGTGTACACACTGAATTTGTGATCAGTATGTGTCCAAAACCTTCTAATAAGCAAAAATTACATAGTATAACCAGTGTTACTAATTTTCGTGTAGTAACATTGTAAAATTTAGTGAAAGGAGCAGTTTATAAGAATCAAAATATTATTTTGGAGAAACCGTAATCCATATATGACATGTCTATGATGAACAAAAAACAAACTGTGTTAATTCAATGTGGGAGTCTTTATTATTTTTGTAAATTAAACTGGTATATCATATGTCAAAATGATTTTAAGACACGTGAGCATAGGGATATTGAAAGAATCAGTGTCCCTGTCTTTCTCCAAGAACAATTGATTTGTTAGTAGTCCCCAATGTGAGTAAATTTTCTGAATGTGATCAATGGTTACTGTTAATTGGTTTTGCAACTTCACTGAGAATTCATCAGCAAACTCATATTGCTGAAAATACCTATGAATACTAGGAATTTGGAACTTCTGCTTGTCTTGACTCACTTTGTAAATGAAGTATCATTCATACAGTACAAAAATTTGTGAATGGGATTGCTGTGGTAAAACTCTGAATTCTTAAAATACTATAAAAGTGATCCACATAACAAATGCTCTTACCATCACAGGGATATTCAAAAATAGCCATAATGAAGGGGAATACCGTGAATGTTAATAAAGTGATAAAACTTTAAAATTTGATTCTTCTTTACCATTAGACCAAATTATGAAATTAATTCATATAGATAAATATATTTATTAGTGTAATGAAATGACTGTGGTAAATCTTTCACATGTGCCAATTTTCTTTGCAGGCATGAAAGCAGTCATACTGGAGAGAAACCCTTTAAATGCACTCTATGTGGTAAAGCCTTCAGCTATATCACTGTTCTCATACAGCATAAAAGAACACACACAGGAGAGAAGTCTTACAAATGTAATCAATGTGGTAAAGCCTTTGCAAAAAACAGTCATCTCATGCGGCATAAAAGAACACATACTGGAGAGAAACTTTATGAATGTAACCAGTGTGGTAAAGCCTTTGCAGAAAACAGTACTCTTTTAAACCATAAAAGAACACACACTGGAGAGAAACCTTATGAATGTAACCAGTGTGGAAAAGCCTTTGCAGCGAAGAATAGTCTCATACGGCATAAAAGAACACACACTGGAGAGAAACCTCATGAATGTAACCAGTGTGTGGTAAAGCCTTTGGAGAGAAACCTTAAAAACAGTCATCTCATAAGCCATAAAAAGAACACACACTGGAGAGAAACCTTATGAATGTAATGAGTGTGGCAAAGCCTTTGCAGAAAACAGTACTCTCTTAAACCATAAAAGAAAACACACTGGAGCGAAACCTTATGAATGCAACCACTGTGGTAAAGCCTTTGCACAAAACAGTCATCTCATAAGCCATAAAAGAACACACACTGGAGAGAAACCGTATGAATGTAACCAGTGTGGTAAAGCCTTTGCACAAAACAGTAATCTCATAAGACATAAAAGAGCACATACTGGAAAGAAACCTTATGAATATACCCAATGGGATAAAGCCTTTGCACAGTAGAGTAGTCTCCGAAAACCGGAAAAGACACACAGTGGAGAGAAGCCTTGTGAGGGTAATTAGTGTGATAAATCCTTTGCATTTAACAATCATCTCCTAAGACAACAATACATTCTGGAGGGAAACCATATGAATTAACTGTGTGGCAAAGCCTTTGCACATAATATCTCCTAATACATAAAATAACACATACTGGAAAGATGTCTGACTGTATCCAATGTGAAAAAACTTTTGGACTTCAGAATAATCTCCACACTCATGAAAGAAATCCTAATGGACAGAAAGCCTGTGAGTGCTTTTAACATGGTGAAACCATTCCACATTTGTATAATCTTCATCATCATGAAAGGATTCATACTAGAGAGAAAACTTATGAATGTTTTAAATTGGTGAGGACTTGCACAAATCTAGAGTCATCATCATCATAAAAGTATCCTCACTGGAGAGGAATTCTGTGAATATAAGCAATGTGGAAAGGCCTTTGTGTACTTTGGTCCACTGAGATCCAACAGGACTGATAAACTAGCTCAATGGAAATGACCTCCCTTTTCTGAAGGGGAAAGGGAATAGGTGCAATAGGAATGGAGGGTAGTACTGTGGGAGAGAAGGGAGGGGGACTACGATTGGAATTTAAAGTAAATAAACTTATTTTTAAAAAGAATACAATGAATGGTGAATATCAATTACATGCAACAGTATTATATAATAAGTTGTTTAGGGGAGCCTTATTGATAATCCTGATTCTCTTTTCTCTTGATCTCTTTTCGCAGATCAAGCTGGAGCAGATCAAACTGGAGCAGATTAATGAATTAACCACTGCTCTTGAAAGGAGCCATAGTTGTAGGTTGTATCAATGACTGTTATACTTAGAAAGAATTTTTTAAAAGATTGTTTAACAAGGTTGGAGAAGATGTTTTTGCTAATATCTGTGATGTACAAAATCTTGGAGAATAATTTAAAGTTAAGAAAAGTACACTCTTAATAGTAAAGCCAGGGATGTTAAGGTTGATAAGCAGAAACATTAGCCAAGGTAGCATTGGCTGACTGCATACCTTCAAGCTGGGCCTGAAACTGAGACAGCATTTGATTCCACTATACTTATTTTGTCCTCAGCTTCTTAATATGATTTAATAAAAATTACTAGTTGTCCTGACCTGCAGAAGTTCATCGGGGTCCTAAGGGGGGTGGGGGTGAAAAGAATGGTGGGACAGAGAGACCTGAAGGAGGCCAAGTCTTCTTGTCTGATCAAAGCCTCATTTATTAGAAATTTTTACCCAACTTATATAGGGAGAAGGCAGGAAATGGGGAAGGCTTAATTACTGTTGCAGGAGACAGCAAGAGTGCTTCCATGGCTTGAATATTGCACCTGCAAGATACTGTAAGGATGTTTTCTTAAGATTTCTCATGGATGCTCTAAAACTGACAGACGGATGTCCTCACAAATCTATCACCCATGACTTAGGATCCTAAATAACTCACTAAATAGCTTTAGGTTGCCACTAAATGACCTTTGCTCACTATTTGGCTTAGGCTTCAGTAAATAGCTTTGGCTCACTATTTGGCTTAGGCTTCAGTAAATAGCTTTGGCTCCAGCAACTAATAAGTAAATGCACACCCCTTAAAGATTTAAAGTACAGGTGCCAATACCATGCCGTTTTTTATTACTATTGCTCTAACGTACAGCTTTGAGATCTGGGATGAGGATAACATCTAGAAAATCTTTTCCTGTACAGGCTTGTTTTGTCAATTCTGGGTTTATTGTTTTCCCATATGATATTGAAAATTGCCAAGTTTGCAGAGCCATCTCCCTCCGGGTTCCTTATAACATTTTCCCAATTATCTGTTAACTGATTGAACTTGCTGTTAACTTAATGGAGGTGCCTAAATTGTTAAAAAAAAAAAAAAAAAAAAAAAAAAAAAAAAAAAACTACAAAACCACTCACTTTTCACCAGACCAGGGACCCAATTCTTTATCACCTTGAGCTCTGGACCAAATGTCTAGGGATATAAATTAAGGACCTTCGATTCCAGACCGAATATCTTGGAAAATTATTTAAGGCCTTGAGGCGAAATATGCTGGATCAGACCAAGCCTCCAACAGAAACTCCCTTGCTAAGCCAAAAATATTAAATATCAAAAATAGCTTACCCTTGGGAGAACTAGACGATCCTGAACTATATGACTCCCTGAGCTCAGAAAATAAGGCTTTGATTTTTAATCTTCTATTCCTGAAGTGAG
>JAEOAE010001535.1:0-12125 GCA_036365155.1 Meriones psammophilus | reverse complement strand
GTAAACTAATTCACATACAATTCGCCTGCTCAATTATTATAACAGAAAACTGAAAAGTGATATATCACACTATACAGCACAGAAACAAGTCCAAGGCCCAGGAAGAACAGAAAAGCAAAGCACTACTTTGTAAACTAAATCACATGTGTAAGCCGCCACTCAATTAGGAATACAAGGAAACTGGTGCGCTAATAATCGAATGTATGGCAAAGAAACAAGTTTTAATCGAGAACAGAAAGGCAAAGCACAATCTCGTGAACTAATTCACATTTGTGTCGCCTGTTCAATTATTATAACAGAAACTGAAAAGTGATATAACCTAATCCTAACCATAAGTCATAAACCCTAAACCTAACCCTAACCCTAACCCCAACCTTAACCCTAACCCTAACCTAACTTGTTCCTAATAGGAACAACTTTCCAAAAAAGAACATAAACGCACGAACTAAACTAAATCACATGTGCACTCTCAATTAGGAATACAGGAAAACTGAAAAGAGATATAACGCACTGTACAGCAGAGGAACAAGTTTGAATCTAAAGAACAGAAAAAAAGCACTACTTTAAATGGAATCACATGTGTTTAGCTCGCGCAATTAGGAATACAGGAATACTGAAAAAAGTGTTATTCCTGTGACTATATGGCACAGAAACAAGTTTCCATCAAAATAAGAGAAACGCAAACAAAAACTTTGTAAACTAATTCCACATACATGTCGCTCGTTCAATTATTATAATAACAGGAAACTGTAAAGTGATAAATCGAAAATGTCATGGCAAGGAAACAAGTTCTCATCGAAGAACAGAAACACACAGCACAATCTTGTAAACTAATTCATTCGTCGCCTGCTCAATTATTATAACATTAAAACTGAAAAGTGATATAACCTAAACCTAACCCTAACCCTAAGCCCCTAACCCTAACCCTAACCCTAACCTAACCTTTACTTGTTCCTAACAGAACCTGTTTCAACGAAGAAAAGAACATAAACATAAAGCACTACTTGTAAACTAAATCACATGTGTGCCACTCTCCTCAATTAGGAATACAGGAAAACTGAAAGAGTTATAATGCACTGTACAGCACAAGAACAAGTTTGAACAAAAGAACAGAAAGCAAAGCACTATTTTTAAACGGAATCACATGTGTGTCGCCACGTAATTAGAATACAGGAAACTGAAAAGTGTTTTCTACCATATTTACGGCACAGAAACAAGTTTTATCGAAATAAGAGAAACGCAAACAAAACTTTGTAAACTAATTCACATACAATTAGCCGTTCAATTATTATAACAGGAAAACTGAAAAGTGATATATCGACTGTACAGCACAGAAACTAGTTTCCAAAAGAAGAACAGAAACGGAGCACTACTTTGTAAACTAAATCACATGTGTGTCGCCGCTCAATTACGCATACAGGAAAGTGAAAGTGTTATCCTCTACTGTACGGCACAGAAACAAGTTTCCATCGAAAAGAACAGAAAACGCAGCACAACTTTGTAAACTAATTCACATATGTGTCGCCTGCTCAATTATAACAGGAAAACTGGAAAGTAATATATCTGAACTGAACAGCACAGGCGTGCTTCCATCGAAAAGAACAAAAACGAAAAGCACAACTTTGTAAATTAATTCACATACATATCATCCGCTCAATTATTATAACAGGAAAACTGAAAAGTGATATATCACACTGTACAAAAGCAGAGAATAAAGTTTCAACAGAAGAACAAAACATAAAGCAGTACTTTGTAACTAAATCACATGTGTGTCGCCGCCAATTAGGAATACAGAAAAACTGACAAGCAATAATATATCGAAATGTAAGGCAAAGAAACAAGTTTTCATTGAAAGAACAGAAAGCATAAACACAACTTTGTAAACTATTTCACATTTGTGTCGCCTGTTCAATTACTATAACAGGAAAACAGAGAAGTGATATAAACCCTAACCCTAACCCTAAGCACACTAACCCTAACCTAACCTAACCTTAACCCAACCTTAACTTAACCCTAACACTAACCCTAACCCTAACTTCTGTTCCTAACAGGAACCTGTTTCAACGAAAGAACATAAATGCAAAACACTACTTTGTAAACTAAATCACATGTGCCATTGCTTCTCTCATTTAGGAATACAGGAAAACTGAAAAGATTTATAACGCATTGTACAGCACAGAACAAGTTTGAACCAAAGAATAGAAAAAGCAAAGCACTACTTTTAAGGGAATCACATGTGTGCACCCGCTTCAATTAGGAATACAGGAAAACTGAAAAGTGATATAACGTGACTGTACAGCACAGGAACAAGTTTCGAAAAAAAGAACAGAAAAGCAAAGCAATACTTTAACGGAATCACATGTGTGTCGCTCGCTAAATTAGGAATACAGGAAAACTGAAAGTGTTATTCTGGCACTTTATGGCACAGAAACAAAAGTTTCCATCGAGCGAAGAGAAACATAATGCACAACTTTGTATAATAATTCACATGTATATCAATGTATTCAATTATTATAACAGGAAAACTGAAAAGTGATATAATGAACTGTACAGCACAGGTACAAGTTTACATCGAAAGAAGAGAAACTCAAAGCACAATTTTGTAAACTAATTCACATAATGTCGTCCATTCAATTATTGTTATGGAAAACTGAAAAAGTGATATATCACACTGTACAGCAGAGAATCAAGTTTCCAACAGAAGAACAGAAAAGCAAAGCAGTACTTTGTAACCTAAATCACATATATTAAACTCTCAATAGGAACAGGAAAACTGAAAAGCGATATATCGAAATGTATGGCAAGAAACAAGTTTAACTGAAAGAACAGAAAGGCAAAGCACAACTTTGTAAAAATAATTCACACATTCGTGTCGCCTGTTAAATTATTATAAGAGGAAAACTGAAAAGTGATATATCACACTATACAGCACAGGAACAAGTTTCCAACAGAAAAACAGAAACGCAAAGCACAACTGTTGTAAACTAATTCATTAGTGTCACCTGTTCAATTATTATAACAGGAAAACTGAAAAAGTGATGTAACCTAACCCTAACACTAAGCCCCTAACCCTAACCAAATTCTAACACTAACCTCAACCCTAAGTCTCAATCAGAATCAACTTAAACCTAAACCTTAACTCAACCCTAACCCTAACCCTAACCCCTAAGCCCCTAACCCTAACCCTAACCCTAACCTCTAAGCCCCTAACGCTAACCCTAACTCCTAAACATCAACACTAAATTGTTCCTAAAGTAACAAGTTTCCAATGAAAGAACATAACCCTAAAAACCTTAATACTTTGTAAACTAAATCACATGTGCCACTCTCACTTAGGAATACAGAAAACTTAAAAAAAGTGATATAACGACTGTACAGCACAGGAACAAGTTTCAAGCGAAAGAACAGAAAAGCAAAGCACTACTTTAAACCGAATCAAAATGTGTGTTTGCTCACTCAATCTGAATACAGGAAAAGGAAAAGTGTTATCTTGCACTTTATGGCACAGAAACAAGTTTCCATCGAAGAAAGAAGAAACGTAAAAGCACAACTTTGTAAAACTAATTCACATATGTATCGTATTCAATTATTATAACAGGAAAACTGAAAAGTGATATCATCACTGTACAGCACAGAAACAAATTTCCAACAGAAGAATAGAAACGCAAAGCACTACTTTGTAAACTAAATCACATGTGTGTCTCTCACTAAATTAGGAATACAGGAAAAAGTGAAAACCATAAATCGGAATGTATGGCAAAGAAACAAGTTTTCATGAGAAAGAACAGAAGCGGAAAGCACAACTTTGTAAACTAATGCACATTCGTGTTGCCTTTTCAATTATTATAACAGGGAAAAACTGAAAAGTGATATAACTCTCACCCCTAACCCAAGTCCCCTAACCTAAACCTAACCATAACCTAACCCTAACCCTAACTTGTTCCTAACAGGAACATGTTTCCAACTAAAGAACATAAACACAAAGCACAACTTTGTAAACTAAATCACATGTGTGAAACGCTCTCAATAAGGAATACAGGAAAATTGAAAAGAGATATAACCCACTGTACAGCACAGGAAGAAGTTTCGAACGAAAGAACAAAAAAGCAAAGCACTACTTTTAAACGGAATCACATGTGAGTCGCTCACTCAATTAGGAATACAGGAAAACTGAAAAGTGTTATCTCGCACTTTACAGCACAGAAACAAGTTTCCCATCGAAAGAAAAGAAACGTAAAGCACAACTTTGTAAACTAATTCACATACATGTTGCCCGTTCAATTATTATAACAGGAAAACTGAAAAGTGATATATAACACTGTACAGCACAGAAACTAGTTTCCAAAAGAAGAACAGAAATGAAAAGCACTACTTTGTAAACTAAATCACATGTGTGTCGCTCACTAAATTAGGAATACAGGGAAACTGAAAAGCCATAAATCGAAATGTATGGCAAAGAAACAAGTTTTCATCGAAAGAACAGAAACAGAAAGCACAACTTTGTAAACTAACTCACATTCGTGTTGCCCTTTCAATTATTATAACAGGAAAACAGAAAAGTGATATAACCCTCACCCTAACCCTAAGCCCCTAACACTAACCCTAACCCTAAACCTAACCCTAAAACCTAACCCTAACCTAACCTAATCCTAACCCTAACTAACAGGAACAAGTTTCCAAGGAAAGAACAGAAACGCAAAACACTACTTTGTAAACTAAATCACATGTGTGCCACTCGCTCACTTAGGAATACAGGAAAACTTAAAAGTGATATAACGCACTATACAGCACAGGAACAAGTTTCAAACGAAAGAACAGAAAAACAACGCACTACTTTTAAACGGAATCACATGTGTGTCTCTCACTCAATTAGGAATACAGGAAAAAGGAAAAGTGTTATCTCGCAGTTTATGGCACAGAAACAAGTTTCCATCGAAAGAAGAGAAACGTAAAGCACAACTATGTAAACTAATTCATATATGTATCGCCCATTCAATTATTATAACAGGAAAACTGAAAAGTGATACATCACACTGTACAACAGAAAAGATTTCAACAGAAGAATAGAAGCGCACAAAGCACTACTTTGTAAACTAAATCACATGTGTGTCGCTCACTAAATTAGGAATACAGGGAAAGTGAAAAGCCATAAATCGGAATGTATGGCAAAGAAACAAGTTGTCATCGAAAGAAAAGAAACGGAAAGCACAACTTTGTAAACTAATTCACATTCGTGTTGCCTTTTCAATTATTATAACAGGAAAACTGAAAAGTGATATAACCCTCACCCTAACCATAAGCCCCTAACCCTGAACCTAACCCTAACCCTAACCCTAACTTGTTCCTAACAGGAACATGTTTCCAACGAAAGAACATAAATGCAAAGCACAACTTTGTAAACTAAATCACATGTGTGCCACGCTCTCAATAAGGAATACAGGAAAACTGAAAAGAGATATAACGCACTGTAGAGCACAGGAACAAGTTTCGAACGAAAGAACAGAAAAGCAAAGCACTACTTTTAAACAGAATCACAAGTTTATCGCTCGCTCAATTAGGAATACAGGAAAACTGAAAAGTGTTATCTCACACTTTACAGCACAGAAACAAGTTTCCATTGAAAGAAGAGTAATGCAAAGCAAAACTTTGTAAACTAATTCACATATGTATCCCCCATTCAATTATTATAACAGGAAAACTGAAAAGTGATATATCGCACTGTACAGCACTGAAACTAGTTTCCAAAAGAAGAATAGAAATGCAAAGCACTACTTTGTAAACTAAATCACATGTGTGTCGCTCATTCAATTAGGAATACAGGGAAACTGGCGATGAATCGAAATGTATGGCAAAGAAACAAGTTTTCATCGAAAAAGGGAAACGACAGCACAACTTTGTAAACTAATTCACATTAGGTATTCGTCCGTTCAATTATTATAACAGGAAAACTGAAAAGTGATATAACCTAACCCTAACCTAACCTAAGCCTAACCTAACCTAACACTAACCCTAACCCTAATCCTAACCTAACTTGTTTCCTAACAGGAACAAGTTTCCCAACAAAAAGAACAGAAACAAAAACACTACTTTGTAAACTAAATCACATAGTAATGCCACTAAACTCAATTAGGAATACATGAAAACTGAAAAGTGATATAACATTGTACAGCACAGGAACAAGTTTGAACAAAGAACAGAAAAGCAAAGCACTACTTTTTAATGGAATCACATGTGTGTCGCTCGCTCAATTAGGAATAAAAGAAAACTGAAAAGTGTTATCTCGCACTTTATGGCACAGAAACATGTTTCCATGGACAGAAGAGAAACGCAATGCACAACTTTGTAAACTAATTCACATATGTGTTGCCCATTCAATTATTATAACAGGAAAACTGTAAAGTGATATAACGCACTGTACAGCATAGAAACTAGTTTCCAAAAGAAGAATAGAAACACAAAGCACTACTTTGTAAACTAAATCACATGTGTGTCGCTCACTCAATTAGGAATACAGGAAAACTGAAAAGAGATATAACGCACTGTACAGCACAAGAACAAGTTTTGAATGAAAGAAGAGAAAAGCAAAGCACTACTTTTAAACGAAATCACATGTGTGTCGCTCGAGCAATTAGGAATACTGGAAACTGAAAAGTGTTATCTCGCACTGTAAGGCACAGAAACAAGTTTCCATCGAAAGAAGAGAAACTCAAAGCAGAACTTTGTAAACTAATTCACATACCTGTTGCCCGTTCAATTATTATAACAGGAAAACTGAAAGGTGATATATCGAACTGTACAGCAAAGGAACAAGTTTCCATCGAAAGAAGAGAAACGCAAAGCACAACTATGTAAACTAATTCACATATGTCTTGTCCGTTCAATTATTATAACAGGAAAACTGAAAAGTGATATATCACACTGTACAGCACAGAATCAAGTTTCCAACAGAAGAACAGAAACACAAAGCACTACTTTGTAAACTAATTCACATACTTGTCGCCCGCTCAATTATTATAACAGGAAAACTGAAAAGTGATATATCACACTGTACAGCAAAGAATCAAGTTTCCAACAGAAGAAGAGAAACGCAAAGCACTACTTTGTAAACTAAATCACATGTGTGTCGCTCTCTCAATTAGGAATACAGGAAAACTGAAAAGCGATATATCGAAATGTATGGCACAGGAACAAGTTTTCATCGAAAGAACAGAAAAACAAAGCACAGGTTTGTAAGCTAATTCACATTCGTGTCGCCTGTTCAATTATTATAACAGGAAATTTGAAAAGTGATATAACCCTAAACCTAACCCTAAGCCCCTAACCCTAACCCTAACCCTAACTGTAAACCTAACCCTAACCTAACCCCTAACCATAAAAAGCGCCTAACCCTAACCTAACCCTAACTTGTTCCTAACAGGAAACCTGTTTTCAACGAAAGAACATAAACCAAAAACTTTCGTTGTAAACTAAATCACATGTGTGCCACTCTCTAAATTAGGAATACAGGAAAACTGAAAAGAGATATAACGCACTGTACAGCAGAGGAACAAGTTTCGAACGAAAGAAAAGAAAAGCAAAGCACTACTTTCAAACGGAATCACATGTGTGTCGTCAACTTATTGGGAATACAGGAAAACTGAAAAGCGATAAATCGGATGTATCGGCCAAAAAAAACAGTTTTCATCGAAACAAAAGAGCATAAAGCACAACTTTGTAAACTAATTCACATTCGTCTCACCTGTTCAATTATTATAACAGGGAAAACTGAAAAGTAATGTAACCCTGACCCTATCCTAAGTCCAAGTAACCCAAACCTAATCCTAAACCTAAACCCTAACCTAACCTAACACTAACCCTAACCCTAACCTAACCTAAGCCCCCTAACCCAAACCCCAACCTTAACACTAACACTAAATTGTCCTAAAAGGAACAAGTTTCCAATGAAAGAACATAAACATAGCTACACAACTTTGTAAACTAAATCACATGTGTGCCACGCTCTCAATAAGGAATACAGGAAAACTGAAAATGGATATAACGCACTGTAGAGCACAGGAACAAGTTTTAACGAAAGAACAGAAAAGCAAAGCACTACTTTAAACGAAATCCCACATGTATGTCGCTCGCTCAATTAGGAATACAGGAAAACTGAAAAGTGTTATCTATGACTTTACAGCACAGAAAAACAAGTTTCCATCGAAGAAAGGTGGTGCAAACAAAACATTGTAAACTAATTCACATATGTATCGCATTCAATTATTATAACAGGAAAACTGAAAAAGTGATATATAAGCACTGTACAGCACTGAAACTAGTTTCAAAGAAGAATAGAACGCATAAGCACTACTTTGTAAACTAAATCACATGTGTGTCGCTCACTCAATTAGGAATACAGGAAAACTGAAAGAGATATAACGACTGTACAGCACAGGAACAAGTTTCAATGAAAGAACAGAAAAAGCAAAGCAGTACTTTGTTAACTAAATCACATGTGTCGCTACTCAATTAGGAATACAGGGAAAATGAAAAGCAATAAATCGAAATGTAAGGCAAAGAAACAAGTTTTCATTGAAAGAAGGGAAAGCAGCAAAACTTTTGTGAACTAATTCATATATGTATCGACCATTCAATTATTATAACAGGAAAACTGAAAAGTGATATATCAGAAATGTACAACACAGGAACAAGGTTCCATCGAAGAACAGAAACATAAAGCACAACTTTGTAAACTAATTCTATACTTATCGCCCATTCAATTATTATAACAGGGAACACAGAAAAGTGATATATCACACTGTACAGCACAGAAACTAGTTTTCCAAAAAAAATAGAAATGCAAAGCACTACTTTTGTAAACTAAATCACATGTAATATCGGCTCACTCAATTGGAATACAGGGAAACTGAAAAGCGATATATATCAAAATGTACGGCAAAGAAACAAGTTTTCATCGAAAGAAACGGAAATAACACAGCTCAACTTTGTAAATAATTCACATTCGTGTTGCCCGTTCAATTACTATATCAGGAAAACTGAAAAGTGATATAACCCTAACACGAACCCTCGGCCCTTAACCCAACCCCAACCTAACCTAACCTAAGCTAACTAACCCTAACCTAACTTGTTCATCGCGGAACAAGTTTCCAAATCTAAAAAAAGAACATAAACACAAAGCACTATTTTATAAACTAAATCACATGTGTACCACCTGCGCTCAAGTAGGAATACAGAAACTTAAAAGTGTTATCTCAAGACTGTACAGCACAGAAACAAGTTTTCCATCGAAGAAGAGATCATGAAGCACAACTTTGTAAAACTAATTCACATACGTTTCACCCATTCAATTATTATAACAGGAAAACTGAAAAGTGATATAACCCTAACCTAACCTAAGCCCCTAACCCTAACCCTAACCTAAACCTAACCTAACAGTAAGCACCTAACCCTAACCTAACCTAATCCTAACACTAACTTGTTCCTAACAGGAACAAGTTTTTTCAACAAAGGAACAGAAATGCAAAGCACTACTTTGTAAAATAAATCACGTGTGCCACTCGCTCAACTAGGAATACAGGAAAAACTGAAAAGTGATATAACGACTGTACAGCACAGGAAAAAGTTTTTGAATGAAAGAACAGAAAAGCAAAGCACTACTTATAAGCGAAATCACATGTGTGTCGCTCACTAATTAGGAATACAGGAAAATTGAAAAGTGTTATCTACTGTACAACACAGAAACAAGTTTCCATCGAAGAAGAGAAACTCAAAGACAACTTTGTAAACTTATTTCATTCTAATCGCCCGTTCAATTATTATAACAGGAAAACTGAAAAGTGGTATATCACACTGTACAGCACAAATCAATTTTTCAACAAAGAAGAGAAACATAAGCACTACTTTGTAAACTATATCACATGTGTGCCACTCACTCAATTATGAACACAGGAAAACTGAAAGTGATATAACACTGTACAGCACAAACACAAGATTGAACAAAAGAACAGAAAAGCAAAGCACTACTTTTTAACAGAATCACATGTGTGTTGCTGCGCTCAATTAGGAATACAGAAAAAACTGAAAAGTGTTATCTCGTACTTTATGGCACAGAAAGAAGTTTCCATCGAAAGAACAAAACGCAATGCACAACTTTTAAACTAATTTACATACGTCTGGCCCCTTCAATTATTATAACAGGAAAACTGAAAATTGATATATCACACTGTAAAGCACAGAATCAAGTTTCCCAAAGAAGAACAACAATGCAAAGCAGTACTTTGTAACCTAAATCACATGTGTGTCGCCGCTCAATTAGGAATGCAGGAAAGCGGAAAAAGCGATATATATCGAAATATGGCAAAGAAACAAGTTTTCATTGAAAGAACAGAAAACGCATAAGCACAACTTGTAAAACTAATTCACATTCATGTAAGCCTGTTCAATTATTATAACAGGAAAACTGAAAAGTGATATAACCCTATCCCTAATCCTAAGCCCCTTATACTTACCCAAACCCTAACCTATCCCTAACCTAAGCACCTAACCTTAACCTAAAACTAAATCCTACACTTTAACTTGTTCCTAACGGGAAAAAGTTTCCAACGAAAGAACAGAAACATAAAGCAATACTTTGTAAACTAAATCACATGTGTGCCACTCGGGCTAATTAGGAATACAGGAAAACTGAAAAAAGTGATGTAACGCACTGTAGAGCACAAGAACAAGTTTCAAACAAAAGAACAACAGAAAGCAAAGCACTACTTTTTTTACGGAATCACATGTGTGTCGCCTCAATTAGGAATACAGGAAAACTGAAAAGTGTTATCTTGCACTTTACTGCACAGAAAAACAAGTTTCCATTGAAAGAAGAGAAACATAAAGCACAATTTTGTAAACTAATTCACATATGTATTGCCCATTCATTTATTATAACAGGAAAGCTGAAAAGTGATATATCAACTGAACAGCACAGGAACAAGTTTCCATCGAAAGAATAAGCATAAAGCACAACTTTGTAAACTAATTCACATACACGTCGCCCACGTTCAATTTTTATAACAGGAAAACTGAAAAAGTGATATATCGTTTTGTATTGCACAGAAATTAGTTTCCAAAAGAAGAACAAAAACGCATAAGCATTACTTTGTAAGCTAAATCACATGTGTGTCGCTCACTCAATTAGGAATACAGGAAACTGAGCGATATGTCGGAAATGTATGGCACAGGGACAAGTTTTCATCGAAGAACAGAAGCGTGAAAAGCAACTATGTAAACTAATTCACATTCGTCGCCTGTTCAATGTTATAACAGGAAAATTGAAAAGTGATATAACCCTAATCCTAACCCTAAGCCTAGAAACCTACCCTAACCTAACCCTAACCCCCTAACCCTAAGCCCTAACCCTAACCCTAACCCTAATCCTAACCCCCGTTGCAGAACAGGAACAAGTTTCCAAGGAAAGAACATAAACTCAAAAGCACTACTTTGTAAACTAAATCCACATGTGCCACTCTCTCAATTAAGAATACAGGAAATCTGAAAAGAGATATAACGCACTGTAAAGCACAGGAACAAGTTTCGAATGAAAGAACAGAAAAGCAAAGCACTATTTTTACGGAATCACATGTGTTGTCGCTAGCTCAATTAAGAATACAGGAAAACTGAAAAGTGTTATCTCAAGCACTTTACAGCACAGAAACAAGTTTCCATTAAAGAAGAAATCGCAAAGCATAACTTGTAAACTAATTCATACCTTTAAGCCTGTTCAATTATTATAACAGGAAAACTGAGAAGTGATATATCGAACTTCTTACCTTTGGGGAACTCGCTTCCATGGAAAGAATAGAACGCAAAGCACAACTTTGTAAACTAATTCACATATGTATCGCCCATTCAATTATTATAACAGGAAAACTGAAAAGTGCTATATCACACTGTACAGCACAGAAAAACAATTTTCCAAGATAAGAACAAAACGCATAAAGCACTACTTTGTAAACTAAACCACATGTGTGTTGTTTCAAACAATTAGGAATACAGGAAAACTGGAAAGTGTTATCTGCTGTATGGCACAGAAAAAGTTTCATCAGAGAAAAGGAAACGCAAAAAACAATTTAAAGAACTAATTC
>JAEOAE010004148.1:0-12185 GCA_036365155.1 Meriones psammophilus | reverse complement strand
TCACCTCCTCCCCTCCCTAAACTCCTTTCAGCTCACAGGCTTCCCTCCCCCACACCACTCATCCTCCTTATAACCCTGCTACTTTGGCTACTTTCTGTCTTTCTGTCTGCCTGTCTGCCTCTGTCTCTGTCTTCCTTTCTGTCTCTCCCCTCTCCCTCTATTTTTTCCTCTCTGCTCTTGCTTCTATCCCTGACAGGTCCATTCTGCTGGCCATGTTCAATCTACTACTTTCTCTGTGTTTTGGACTCTTCCAGATGCCTCTGGATATTCTCTTTCTCCTATGCACAATAAACACTTTTCCCTTAGCCATATCATAGAGGGGTCTGTCTGTATGTATACGTACCATGTGCATGCACGGTGCCTGTGAAGGCCAGAGAAAGTGCTAGATTCTCTGAAACTGGAGGAACAGATGGTTTTGAGCCGTCATATGGATTCTGAGAAGGGCACCTGGGTCCTCTGCAAAAGCTGTGAGTGCACTTAACTGCTGAGCCAGCTCTCCAGTTCCTTAGCACTGGATGTTTCAAAACAAGTTTTGGGGCCTCCCAGCAACTGGTCACTAACTGTTTTTAAATAATAAAGATTCTTTTCAGGCTTAATAGAGAAGCGTTAGGACAGATTTCAGATGCAATACCTTGTGGTCGCCCTTGTCATTTGCAGTGGGAGAGGCTGGCACACGACAGCCAGCTTTCACAGGAGGAATCTTTGATTGAAGCGGTTTAGGGATGGTTCAAGATATATCAAGGTATAGCTAGGGTTGCTCTGTGCCTGATTGGCAGGCAGCTGATCTTGCTGTACTGCTCCACCTCCGGGTTGCCACACAGTAGGAGTTCAGCTGCTTAGTGAAGTTACAACCCAGGTTATAAGTTTATCACTCTGGTTGCCTTATGCCAGGGGTGGAAGAAGCTGTGGAGGAGTGTGTCTAATCCCCTCTGTAGCTGCAGACATAGAACTTAACCAGGAATTACTGTGTGTTCAGTACCTGGCTGCTCCCATAATAACCTGTCCTGTTGGGTTTTATGGAGGCTTTATTACATTGTTTGCTAAAGATCAGCTCGTCTTTAGACCTTTGCCTGCTCCCCTGGGATTGGCTGAAAGTCCTAACTGATTTACCTTGAGCAGCCCCATCCTGAAGCTACATGGGACTGCCAGCCCCCAGCTGATAAGCATACCAAAAGACACATCTCTACAGATCCTAGGAAATGCAGCAGTAATTAGGGCAGAGAAATAATCTCAGAAAGCACTTTGAACCTCCAGCACTAAACAGGGACAGCCTTGCCAAGGTCAGATATTGGAAACGTTAACAATGTGTCCTATTTTCTTCCTGCTCAAAATTTCCCTCTTACAGTCTCACAAAGATCGCCAGGGAACCTATTGTTGTTGTTTTTAATCCCCAGTGTTTCCCAGTTTAAACTCCCATGTCAGAGATTCCAGGCAGTTTTTTAGTGGAGCAAAGTACTGAGTGGAGCTTATAATTTAGGGGACAGATGTCAGGGTGAGACAGAGAAAAGTTGCCCCACATGGGACGAGATTTTGAGGGAGAAATGGACTCTCAAATATGGATTTCAATCATGGAAAAATGTCTCAGGCAACCACAGAGCCCAAGACAACAGGGCTGATGTCAGTGTGGCTGGAGACTCAGGGACCAGGCATAGCAGCAGCTGACATCACCACCCAGGAGACCCAGGGAGGTCAGACTCTAGGGAGGGTCCTTGCTGGTGTCACACTGCCAGGAGAACAGGAGAGAGAAAATGCTCAGGTAGGGCAGGGACCCCCAAGCAGCAGTCCTCAGATTTTCTTTGCTGGAGGCCAGGATGCCAGAAGAGAGTCCTGTTTCTTTGTCATCCCCTAATGAACCCCTCTGCCTAAAGGCTGTATGTGACTAAGTGACTGATAGTGGGAACCTGATTTGGGCCAACTGAATTTACCAGCAATCCCTATTCCCAGCCCCCTCTTAACCCTTCACCTCCCACCCTCCAACCCACTACCCCCATTGCTAACTCCTGTGCCTCAGTGTTACTATGCTGTGAGGAAACACCATGACAAAAGTGACTTGGAGAAGAAGAGATTGATTTGCCTTATGCTTCCACATCACTGTTCATCATTGCAGGAAGTCATGGTAGGAGGCAGAGGCCGATGTAGAGGTCATGAAGGAATATAGCTTGCTAGCTTCTCCTTCCAGATTGCTCATCCTGCTTTCTTAGAGCACGCAGGACCACTAGCCCAGGGGTGGCACCAACCACAATGGGCTGGGCCCTGTCACAACAATCAGGAAGAAAATGTCCTACAGGTTTACCTACAGCTCAGTCTTAGTGCAGGCATATTCTCAATTGAGGGTTCCTCCTCTCAGATGAATTTAGCTTGCATCAAGTTGACATAAAACTAGCCGGCACACCCAGGTTTTGCCATAGGTCCATTAAAAGGCCCCACACCAGAAAATTGATTGTACCCTGCTCCCCGAGTCCCTTCTGTGGTGGTTCGAATAGGAATGGCTCCCACAGACTCGTGGTTGAATGCTTGGCTCACAGGGAATGGCACTTTAGGAGGTCTGGCCCTGTTGGAGTAGGTGTGGCCTTGTTTGAATAAGTCTGTCACTGTGTCAGTGGGTTTAAGGTCTCCTATGCTGAAGCTCCACCCAGTGTGGAATCAGAGCCTCCTCCTGGCTGCCTGCAGAAAACAGTCCTTCTGCTGAGTGTGGATTAAGATGTAGAACTCTCAACTCCTTCTCCAGCCTCATGCCTGCTTGCATGCCACCATGCTTCTTGCCATGATGATTATGCACTAAACAACCAGCTCCTACAATAAAATGTCCTTCTAGTGTGTGGCTTCTGTTGTCAACACCTAAGAGCCAATTAGGAAACACACACACAGGGTTGGGCTGGTGAGATGCTCAGAGGGTCAGGGCACTCACTGTAGAGTGCTTTGCTGTGACCTGAGTTTGATCTCCAGCGTAGAAAAGGGATCTTGGAATTACAGCGGCCATTGTTACTGCCATCTCATTGGCGGCTGGTGGAGCTACCACCAAGGCATTAGCCATGAGTCATACTATGCAGACTGCTCAGACCCTAAATAATCTTTTAGCCAATGTAGCTCATGCTTTAGATGTACAAAAAGGAATTAATGCTCAACTAAAAGGCGACTTGATGGTGTTCAATCAGAGGATTGACCTCCTACAGGAGCAAATTGATACCCTATGGCAAATCGCTCAACTTGGCTGTCAATGGAAGTATGCTGGACTTTGTGTCACTAGCATACAATATGAGAATTTTTCCCATTCTGCAAATCTGTCTAAACAATTGTCTAGGTATAATTTAGGTAATTGTACTGAAGAATTCGATACTATGATAGAGCAGCTGAGCGTAGCCATTGTTACGGCAAATTCTACCAGAGTGGACACAGGACTAGCCACAGGATTATCATCATGGATTGCTGCAGCCATGAATCATCTGAAGGAATGGGCGGGCATGGGAGCATTAGCAGGCCTCTGGTGTTGGTCTCCTTGGTTTGCCTGTGGTATATATGCAAGATTAGAGTCTCACAACAGCGTAATGCAGCCATGATCATTCAGGCCTTTACAGACATTGAAGCAGGACATTCTCCCCAAGCATGGTTGGCTACTATAAAAGCTAAAATGTTATGCTCAGGATGCGAGGCTAAGCACTGCACTCATGGTCAGCCGCTTTGGACCCAGAGAAGAGCATGTCTGATTGCCTGCGGGTTGATGCCCCAGGTCCCCCCTCTGAGAAAAAGGTATCGGATGGGTCTGATGCTCTTTGGGTGGATGACACCTACATAAACATTGGTACAAAGTCCCAATTTATTTCTAATATCAGAGATCAGACCTCTACTCTTGCCTGATGCGTCTAAAACAAAAAGGGGGAACTGTAGAGAGCTGCGGAATGCCGTGCCTTAAAGATGGAACTGGTTTCCGCCTTCCACCTTCCCGATGGTGAGTGCTCTCTGTCACAAACAACTCCATATTTGGCTAAGGCTGAGGATCTGGCTTGCTTCCATGTATGTGGACCTATCTGCATTGCCCATGAGGCACGCTGGGGTTTGGCTACCCAGAGGCTATTTTAAGCTGTGGGCTAGCTTTCCCCAGGGTCAGAAGATTGTTCAAGGTTCCTGAATGAACTGCATTGAGAAGAAAAAAAAAGATCAGAAAGAAAGAGAGGAGGACCTCCCATATCAGTGGATGTGAGGAGAGGCATGCATGCAGAAAGGGGGGAGGGAGGAACTGGGAGAAGAGGAGGGAGGGGCTTATGGGGGGATACAAAAGGAATAAAGTGTAATTAATAAAAGTTAAATAAAAAATTAAAAAAAAAGAAAGAGAGGAACAACACCCACAGGCTGTTCTCTGGCCTCTACTTAGGGGCACGTGTGTACCCTGCCCCCAAATAAACACACATATACCAGGGTGCTTAGTGAAGGGCACAAATTAGGGGAAAAATCCCAGCCTGGAGCCTGTGCTCAGGCTACTCCTCTCTGGGCAGCTCTGGCCTCAGCTGGACCACAGGGCAAGCTTTGAAATCCCATGCAGATGAAACTTGCTTCTAGGGTACCTGCCAAATGGGAGCAGGGCGCAAGGATGCAACGGGAAGCTTCATTAGCACAACAGTGGTTTAGGAACAGATGCCAGCTCTGGAGAATAAGTAAAGAGAGTCAGCTGAAGAAGTACCCTAAGCCAGCATGGAGAAGCCATATTCCATTCTGGCCTGCACTGAGAGCAGCTGTGTGAGATAACTACCCACCCAGCAAGCATCCTCCCAGGACGCCATGCAGTGAATTGGTGCTGCTCTAACAGAACAGAAACGCAAAGCACTACGTTGCAAGCTAAATCACATGTGTGTCCCTCGTTCAATTAGGAATACAGGAAAACTGAAAAGTGTTATCTCGCACTGTATGGCACAGAAACAGTTTATAATGAAAAAAGAGAAACGCAGAGCTCAACATAATAAACTAATATACATACGTGTTGCCCGCTCAATTAGGTATACAGGAAAATTGTAAAGTGACATCTCGCACTGTACTTCACAGAAACAAGTTTCCAAAAAATATCACAAGGGCAAAGCACAACATTGTAAACTAATTCACATACGTGTCACCTGTTCAATTATTGTAACAGGAACACTGAAAAGTGATATATCACACTATATAGCACAGAAACAAGTTTCTAACAAAAGAACAGAAACGAAACCACAACACTGTAAAATAATTCACATGAGTGTCGCCCGCTCAATTAGGATAAAAGGGAAAACTGAAAAGTGATATGTCACACTCTACAGCAAAGCCACAAGTTTCCAACAAACGAACAGTAAAGCTAAGCACAACATTGTAAACTAATTCACATACATTTGCCCGCTCAATTAGGAATACAGGAAAACTAAAAAGTGATATCTCGACTCTACAGCACCGAAACAAGTTTCCAACAAACGAACAGTAAAGCTAAGCACTATGTTGTAAACTAAATCACATGTGTGTCACTCACACAATTACGAATACGACAAAACTTAAAAGTGATATCTCGCACTGCACAGCACAGTAACAAGTTTCCAACGAAAAGAACAGAAACGCAAAGCATTACATTGTAAACTAAATCACATGTGTGTCGCTTCGATCAATTATGAATACAGGGAAATCGAAAAATGTTATCTCGCACTGTACCACACAAAAAAGTTTCCAACAAAGAACAGATAAGCAGAGCTCAACATTGTAAACTAATTCACATATGTGTTGCCCGCTAATTAGGTATACAGGAAAACTTAAAGTGATATCTCCACTGTACAGCACAGAAACAAGATTCCAACGAAAGAACAGAAATGCAAAGCACAATGTTGTAAATTAATTCACTTATGTGTCACCCTTTCAATTATTATAACAGGAAAACTGGAAAGTGATATATCACAGTCTACAGCACAGAAACAAGTTTCCAATGAAAGAACACAAATGCAAAGCACAACATTGTAAACGAATTCACATGCATGTCACCCGTTCAATTATAACAGGAAAACTGAAAAGTGATATATCGCACTGTACAGCACAGAACAAGTTTCCAACAGAAGAACAGAAACGGAAAGCACTACATTGTAAACTGAATCACATGTGTGTCGCTTCCTCAAATAGGAATGCAGGAAAACTGAAAGGTGTTATCTCGCAGTGTAAGGCACAGAAACAAGTTTCCATTGAAAGAACAGAAATACAAAGCCCAACTTTATAAGGTAATTCACATATGTGTCGCCCATTCATTATTTTAACAGGAAAACTGAAATGTGATATATCACACTGTACAGCACAGGAACAAGTTTCCATCATAAGAACAGAAACGCAAAGCACAACTTTGTAAACTACTTCACATACGTGTCACCTGTACAATTATTATAACAGGAAAACTGAAAAGTGATATATCACACTGTACAGCACAGAAACATGTTTCCAACGAAAGAACATAAACGCAAAGCACTACTTTGTAAACTAAATCACATGTGTGTGGCTCGCTCAATTACGAATACAGGAAAACTGAAAAGTGATATATCACACTATAGAGCACAAGAACAAGTTTCAACAAAAGAACAGAAAAGCAAAGCACTACTTTGTAATCTAAATCACATGTGTGTCGCCTGTTCAATTAGGAATACAGGAAAACTAAAAAGTGATATATCACACTGTAAGGCACAGAAACAAGTTTTCATCGAAAAGACAGAAACGCAAATCACAACTTTGTAAACTAATTCACATACGTGTCGCCTGTTCAATTATTATAACAGGAAAACTGAAAAGTGATATAACCCTAACCCTAACCCTAACCCTAACCCTAACACTAATCCTAACCCTAACCCATTAACACTAACCTTAACCCTAACCCTAACCCTAACCCCTAACCCTATCTCTAAAATAACCCTAATCCTAACCTAACCCTAACCTAAACCTAACCCTAACCCTAACTTGTTCCTAACAGTAACAAGTTTCTAGGAAAGAACATAAACACAAAGCACTACTTTGTAAACTAAATCACATGTGTGTAGCTCGCTCAAATAGGAATACAGGAAAACTGAAAAGTGATATATCACACTGTACAGCACAGGAACAAGTTTCCAATGAAAGAACAGAAAAGCAAAGCACTCCTTTGTAAACTGAATCACATATGTGTCGCTTGCTCTATTAGGAATACAGGAAAACTGAAAAGTGTTATCTCGCACTGTAGGGCACAGAAACAAGTTTCCATTGAAAGAAAATAAAAGCAAAGCACAACTTTGTAAACTAATTAACATACGTGTCGCCTGTTCAATTATTATAACACGAAAACTGAAAAGTGTTATAACCAATCCCTAATCACATCCCTAACCCTAACCCCTAACCCTAACCCTAACCCTAACCCTAACCCTAATCGCAACCTAACAATAACAATAACAGTAACCAGAACTTGTTCCTAACACAAACAAGTTTCCAATGAACGAATATAAAGGCAAAGCACAACTTTGTAAACTAATTCACATACGTGTTGCCCGTTCAATTATTATAACAGGAAAACTGAACTGTGATATATCGCCCTGTAGAGCACAGGAAAAAGTTTCGAACGAAAGAACAGAAAAGCAAAGCACTACTTTGTAAACTAATTAACATACATGTTGCCCGTGCAATTATTATAACAGGAAAACTGAAAAGTGATATATCGCACTGTTCAGCACAGGAACAAGTTTCCAACGAAAAAACAGAAAAGCAAAGCACTACATTGTAAAATAAATCACATATGTGTCACTCGCTCATTTAGGAATACAAGAAAACTGAAAAGTGATATATCGAACTGTAAGGCAAAGAAACAAGTTTTCATCGAAAAGAACAGAAACGCAAAGCACAACTTTGAAAACTAATTAACATACGTGTTGCCTGTTCAATTATTATAACAGGAAAACTGAAAAGTGATATAACCCTAACCCTAACCTTAACCTCACCCCTAACCTTAACCCTAACCCTGACCCTAACCCCTAACCCTAACCCTAACCCTAACCCTATCCCTAATCTTAACCCTACACTAACCCTAACCCTAAGCCTAACCATATCCCTAACAGATACAAGTTTCCAACAAAAGAACCTACACGAAAAAAAGCACTACTTTGTAAACTAAATCACATGTGTGTCGTTCGCTCAATTAGGAATACAGGAAAACTGAAAAGTGATATATCGCAATGTACAGCACAGGAACAAGTTTCAAACAAAAGAACAGAAAAGAAAAGCATTGCATTGTAAACTAAATCACATGTGTGTCACTTGCTCAATTAGGAATACAGCTAAACTGAAAGGTGATATATCGCACTGTACAGCACAGGAATGATTTTCAACAAAAGAATAGAAAAGTACAGCACTACTTGGTAAACTAAATCACATGTTTGTCACTCGCTCAATTAGGAACAAAGGAAAACTGAAAAGTGATATATCGAACTGTACGACAAAAAAACAAGTTTTCATCGAAAGCACAGAAACGCATAGCACAACTTTGTAAACTAATTCACATATGTGTCGCCTGTTCAATTATTATGACAGGAAAACTGAAGAGTGATATAACCCTAACCCTAACCTAACCCTAACCCTAACCCTAACACTAACTTGTTCCTAACAGGAACAAGTTTCCAAAGAAAGTACATAAACGCATAGCAATACTTTGTAAACTAAATCACAATTGTGTTGCTCGCTCAATTAGGAATACAGGAAAACTGAAAAGTGATATATCGCACTGTACAGCACAGGAACAAGTTCCCAAGGAAAGAACAAAAAAGCAAAGCACTATTTTTAAACAGAATCACATGTGTGTCGCTTGCTCAATTAGGACTACAGGAAAACTGAAATGTTTTATCTCGCACTGTACGGCACAGAAACAAGTTTCCATCGAAAGAACAGAAACGCAAAGCATAACTTTGTAAACTAATGCACATACGTGTTGCCTGTTCAATTATTATAACAGGAAAACTGAAAAGTGATATATCACACTGTACAGCACAGAAACAAGTTTCCAAAAGAAGAACAGAAATGCAAAGCACTACTTTGTAAACTAAATCACATGTGTGTTGCTCTCTCAATTAGTAATACAGGAAAACTGAAAAGTGATATATCGAACTGTACAAAGAAACAAGTTTTCATTGAAAGAACCGAAACGCAAAGCACAAATTTGTAAACTAATTCACATAGGTGTCGCCTGTTCAATTATTAAAACAGGAAAACTGAAAAGTGATATAAGACTAACCCTAACCCTAACAACCTAACCCTATCCCTAACCCTAACCCTAACCCTAACCCTAACCCTAACCCTAACCCTAACCCTAACCCTAACCCTAACCTAACCCTAACCCTAACCCTAACTCTAACTTGTTCCTAAGAGGAACAAGTTTCCAAGAAAAGACCATAAACATAAAGCACTACTTCAAAACTAAATCACATGTGTGTCACTCGCTAAATTAGAAATACAGGAAAACTGAAAAGTGATATATCGCACTGTACAGCACATTAATAAGTTTAGAATGAAAGAACAGAAGAACAAATCACTACTTTTAAATGGAATCACATGTGTGTCGCTCGCTCAAATAGGAATACAGGAAAACTGAAAAGTGATATATCGCACTGTAAGGCACAGAAACAAGTTTCCAAAAGAAGACCAGAAATGCAAAGCACTACTTTGTAAACTAAATCACATGTGTGTTGCTCTCTCAATTAGTAATACAGGAAAACTGAAAAGTGATATATCAAACTGTACCGCAAAGAAACAATTTTTCATCGAAAGAACAGAAACGCAAAGCACAACTTTGTAAACTAATTCACATACGTGTCGCTTGTTCAATTATTATAACAGGAAAACAGAAAAGTGATATAACCCTAACCCTAACCCTAACCCTACCCTAACCCTAACCCTAACCCTAACCCTAACCCTAACCCTAACCCTAACCCTAACCCTAACCCTAACCCTAACCCTAACTTAACTTGTTCCTAACAGGAACAAGTTTCCAAGGAAAGACCATAAACGCAAAGGACTACTTTGTAAACTAAATCACATGTGTTTCACTTGCTAAATTAGAATTACAGGATAACTGAAAAGTGATGTATCCCACTGTACAGCACAGGAACAAGTTTAGAATGAAAGAACAGAAGAACAAATCACTACTTTTTTTTTTATTCATCAGTTACATTTTATTAACTCTGTATCCCAGCCATGTCCCGATCCTCATTCCTCACCAGTCCCTCCGTCCCTCCCTCATCTCCACCGTGCCCCTTTCCAAGTCCACTGATAGGGGGACCTCTCTCCCCATTCATCTGATCCTATTTTATCAGGTATCTTCAGGACTGGCTGCAAAGCCCTCCTCTGTGGCCTAACAGGACTTCTCCTCCCCCGGGGTGGGGAGACCAAAGAGCCAGTCATTGGGTTCCTGATAGAAATAGTCCTTGTTCCCCTCACTTTGGGAAACCAATTGGTTACTGAGCTACCACAGGCTACATCTGAGCGGAGGTTCTAGGTTATATCCATACATGGTCCTTGGTTGAATGTCAGTCTCAGAAAAGACCCTGTGCCCAGATATATTTGGTCCTTGTGGAGCTCCTATCGTTTCCCCATCAGACTAACTCCCCTTCTTTCTTATGATTCCCTGTACTCTGCCAAAGGTTTGGTCATGAGTCTTTGCTTTGAAAACACTGCTAGTTAGAGTCTTTCAGATGTGCTCAGTAGACTCCTGTCATACATTCAATGCACATCCCATCTGTCTTTCTAAACGAGGATTGATCATCTTACCCCATGTCCGCTCAATTGATTATCTTTTTTTAGGTGTATAGATTTCATTATGTTTATCATATCTTATAGGTCTATATAAGTGAGTATATCCCATGTTTGTCTTTTTCCTTCTGGGATATTTCACTCAGAATGATCTTTTCTAGATCCCACCATTTGCCTGCAAATTTCATGATTTCCTCCTTTTTTGATTGCTGAGTAGTATTCCATTGTATAAAAATACCACAATTTCTGTACCCATTCCACCGTTGATGGACATCTGGGTTGTTTCCAGGTTCTGGCTATTACAAATAGAGCTGCTATAAACATGGTTGAGCAAGTGTCCTTTTTGTGTACTTGAACAAACTTTGGGTATATACCTAGCAGTGGTATAGCTGGGTCTGGAGGAAGCACTATTCCTATTTGTCTTAGAAAGCGCCAGATAGTTTTCCAGAGTGGTTGTACCAGTTTACATTCCCACCAGCAGTGGAGGAGGGTTCCCCTTTCTCCACAACCTCTCCAGCATGTGTTAGCGCTTGAGTTTTTCATCTTGGCCATTCTGATGGGTGTAAGGTGATATCTCAGGGTCGTTTTGATTTGCATTTCCCTGATGACTAATGAGGATGAGCATTTCTTTAAGTGTTTTTCTGCCATTCGATATTCCTCTGTCAAGAATTCTCTGTTTAGCTCTGTTCCCCATTTTTTAATTGGATTACTTGGATTGCTGCTTTTCAGCTTCTTTAGTTCTTTGTATATACTGGATATTAGTCCTCTGTCAGATAAAGGGTTAGTGAAGATTCTTTCCCAATCTGTAGGCAGTCGTTTTGTTTTGATGACGGTATCCTTTGCTTTACAGAAACTTTTCAGTTCCATGAGGTCCCATTTATTGATTGTTGCTCTTAGAGCCTGTGCTGTTGGTGTTCTGTTCAGGAAGTTGTCTCCTGTGCCAATGAGTTCTAGGCTGTTACCCACCTTTTTTTCCAATTGATTTAGGGTATCTGGTTTTATGTTGAGGTCCTTGATCCACTTTGACTTTAGTTTTGTGCAGGGTGATAAATATGGATCTATTTTCATTTTTCTGCATGTAGACATCCAGTTGGTCCAGCACCATTTGTTGAAGATGCTGTCTTTTTTCCATTGAATGGATTTGGCTTCTTTGTCAAATATCGAGTATTCATAGGTTCATTTCTGGGTCTTCTATGCGGTTCCATTGATCCTCCTTTCTGTTTCTATGCCAATACCATGCAGTTTTTATTACTGTTGCCCTGTAGTACAGCTTGAGATCAGGAATGGAGATACCTCCAGATGATCTGTTGTTGTACAGGATCGTTTTGGAGATTCTGGGTTTTTTGTTTCTCCATATGAAGCTGAGAATCTTTTTTTCGAGGTCTGTAAAGAATTGAGTTGGTATTTTGATGGGAATTGCATTGAATCTATAGATTGCT
>JAEOAE010001703.1:0-12225 GCA_036365155.1 Meriones psammophilus | reverse complement strand
GTCATCGAGCCTCAGTGGTTTACTACTGTGTATGACCAGCGGAAAAGTTTGGGTTTGATACAGTACTTATGCCTGAAGGATCCCTTTCCTGGTCCTTGACCACAGGGATTCTACAAGGCTAGAGGAGAAAGGGATCGTGGGAATGACAGACAGAGCGAGACGGAGAGAGACACAGACACAAAATTCATAGACATAGGTAGAGAAAGCATGCAAAGAGTAGACAAAGTTGAGGTGCCTTGGAATGTCCTTGCATCCTGAGACTCATTGCAGAATCTTTAGTGACCGTTGGTCCTGGCCTATGTCTTCATATATGGTTGTGCAGAACTCACGAGGCCTGCTGAAAATGCAGAGGAGGACCTCCGCGGAGGCAGAGATGCAAGCCAGGGCATGGCCGCTCTGGCGGATCGGGCCTGGTTTGAGTGCCAGGCCCACTGAGTATTGCCAGCTGGCTGCTCCCTGGGGGAACAGGGTCCAGATTTGTGTTTGTAGGTGCTCGCCTCTTGGGAATTTCCTACAGGCTGGAGTTGGAGCAAGCCTGTGTTGAGAGAGGGTGAGATTATTTGTTTGAAGTTAGAGAGACTCAAAGATTGTAAAGGCCCAGGGGGTAGCCAAGAGTCAGTGGGGCAATCCTCATACCTAGCCTTATCCAAATTTTGCCTGGAAACAGGGGAAGGTACACCGCTGCCTCCTCCTGATGTGGCAGGCAGGCTGGAGGGTTTGGGAGAGCAGGGAGGAGAGAGGGCATGTGTGGCTGACCATCCTTCCTGTCTGCTAGGCCCCAGCTCCCTTTGCATCGTCCCACTGTAATGGGGCTATCTCAGCTGTCTTCACAGTGTCTTCCTTGGCCAGCTTGGGCCTACTGTAGAAGAAATGGGCCAGCATCATACCGAGGGGCCGATGGCACCTGGATTTATCTCCAGAGAGGATGCTTGGTGCTGGTGACCCAGCTGCCTGCATCGGAGGACAAAGGTAAGCCACCCATGACTCTGCCAGTGCTCAGGGATGTGGTCGGTTCTGTGGAGCTATGGTGTGGCAGGTGGTGTCACTCTCCACCCTAGGACCTGAGGTCGCCTCTGATGCCTTCCCACGTGCAGAGCTTGGTGGCCTTGCTCCACGCTTTCTGGTTGGGGGAAGGCTATGGAATTCTCGTGACTCACCAACACCCGCAGAGATTGTCCAGAGGAGCCCTGAAACTCTTATGCAAGGGCACCCAGTGTGCTTGGATCGGCGATGATTCCTAGTCAAATACCCCTTGAAAAGCTGAACAAAATGAGGAAAACTCAATACCACCTCCCATCGGACTGAGGTCCGGCACTTCGGGTCACCCACCTTCTCAGGGGTCAGACACAGGCTGGGCTATACACTCCTCCCTGCCTCTCCCTTCCTCCACCTGGAGCCTCGCTCTAGGAGGGCTGTGCTTTCAACTCGGCTAGAAGAGTTTGTCCTTGGCAGACAGGCCTCCTGGGACATGCTGAGATGCTGCCTCTTTGGTGTGGAGGAGATGCGCGGTTCAGATCCTAGGAGATCGGTGATAGCGCTTGTGTGCCCTGCAGGCACCTTGAAGCCTCTGGAGGCCACAGAGCTGGGCCCAGTCTATTTCCTGAGAGTAGCCCTGAGGTCACCATATCCTAGCTAGAAGTGGCAGGTGGTAGCGCCCATGCTGAGACAGCCGGGTGTCAAGCCTGCATTACGTTATATGGGTCCTGTGGACACAGTCTCCCAGGGCCTGAGGGAATGTGGTGACATTTGGAGAGTAGGGACCCTAAGGTTGAGGCAAAGAGTGAAAGTGTCTGCTGTGTGCCTGACATTTTCTCAGGTCCCCTTAGTGGAAGGTGTTTGGGAGCCAAGATAGGCGTGGAGCCCTGAGAGTGCTTGCCTATATGTATTATTTATTTATGTTTTAAGTTTTCTGCCACTTACACTCCCATGTATTCCAGGACTGATATCCTCTGTTGAAGACAGATAGGTACCTATTTCATGAACCCGCATGAATTAGTTGATTAACTGTGTTGATGGCACCTTGTGTGGTAAATTATCTGTGGGGTGCCTTTGAAACACATGATACCCTTCTAGGACAGCTGTCGAATGAGGACGTGGCGGGATGTCCTAAGAGATCTAGGGTGGAAATGGCCGCAAGTTACAAAGGTCTTCAAAGTTAAAATCACGAGGGTGCTTCCTTTACTTTATTTTGCTTTCTCTTGTGTGACCTAGGTATTCCTAGTGTAGAAATTATGGAATGGTCATGGGGTGTGTAGTACAAGAGGCAGCCTCTGGTTCTGGGCGTCAATCAAGACTGGCTGGAGAACTCGATTCATGAGCAGGACAAAAGGAATTGGAGTTTTGCTTAGAGGTGGCTTTGTTGGTAACTGCATTCCTGAAGGGTTGCAGCTCTAGGGTCACTGAGCCTATGGTTTACTACTGTGTATGCACTGAAGGGAAAAGTTTGGGTTTGATACAGTACTACGCCTGAAGACCCCTTTCCTGGTCCTTGACCACAGGGATTCTGCTGGAGGAGAAAGGGATCGTGATTGACAGACAGAGTTTAATGGAGAGACACAGACACAAAATTTACAGGACATAGGTAGAGAAAGATATGCAAAGAGAGACAAAGCAGGGGTGCCTTTTGGAATGTCCTTGCATCCTGAGACCTACTGTGAATCTTTAGTGACCACTGAGTCCTGGCCTATGTCTTGATAAGGTTGCAGAACTAACAGGCCTGCTGAAAATGCAGAGGAGGACCTGGCGGAGGCAGAGATGTGTTCTGGGCATGGCCAAGCCTCATGGACTGGCCTGGTTTGAGGCTGGTGGCCTCTCCACTGGAGTATTGCAGGGGCAAGGCCTCTTTGGGGAACAGGGTCCAGATCTGGTGTGTTTGTAGGTGCCTGCCTCTCTTGGGAATTCTTGCAGGCTGAGTTAAGCAAGCCCCAAAGTTGAGAGGGTGAGATTATTTGTTTGAAGTTAGAGAGACTCAGAAAAGTTTGTAAAGGCCCTGGGGTAGCCAAGAGTCAGTGGGGCAATCCCTTCATACCTAGCCTTATCCAAATTTTGCCTGAAGCCGAGGGGAGCATCGCGCCTCCTCCTGATGTGGCAGGGCAGGCTGGAGGGTTTGGGAGAGCAGGAGGGTGAGAGGGCATGTGGTCTGACCATCCTCCCAGTCTGCTAGCCCCAGGCTCTCTTGCATAGGTCCCACTGTAATGGGCGCTTGTCCTTGTGCTGTCTTCACAGTGTCTCCTTGGCCAGCGCTTGGGCCTACTGTAGAAGAAATGGGCCAGCATCATACCGCGGAGGCCGATGGCACCTGACGAAACTCCAGGAGGATGCTTGGTGCTGGTGACCTAGCTGCCTGCATCGGAGGACAAAGGTAAGCCAACGGCGACTTCTGCCAGTGCTCAGATGGTCGGTTCTGGTGGAGCTGCGGTGACAGCAGGTGGTATTACTTCCGCCCCAGGAGCTTCAGGCCTCCGCCCTGGATGCCCCCACGCAGTAGAGCTTGGTGGCCTTGCTCCACACTTCTGGTTGGGGGAAGGCCATGGAATTCCTCGCACTCACCATACCCGGCTTTGTCCAGAGGAGCCCTGAAACTCATGCAAGGGCACTCAGTGTGCTTGGATCGATGATGATTCCTAGTCAAACATTCCTGGAAAGCTGAACAAAAATGATGAAACTCAATACCACCTCTCATCGACTGAGGTCCGCACTTCGGTCACCCACCTTCTCAGGGCCGACACAGCTGGGCATCCACCTCTGCTCTTCCTTCCTCCACCTGGAGCCCCTTGCTCTAGGGAGGGCCGTGCTTTCAACCTGGCCAGAAGAGTTTGTCCTGGCAAGACAGGCTCTGGGGACATGCTGAGATGCTGCCTTGTGAGGAGATGCTGCCCAGATCCTAGAGATCGCGATAGCTGCTTTGTGTGCCCTGGGTAGGCACCTTGAAGCTCTGGAGGCCACAGAGCTGGGCCCAGCCCACTTGAGAGTGGCCTGAGTGTCACCATCCTAGAAGTGGTGAAGTGGCAGTGGTGCAGCTCATGCTGAGACAGCCGGTGCCAAGCCTGCATACATGGGCCCGTGAAGGCTCCCAGGGCCAGGAATGTAGACATTTGAGAGTAGGACCCCATGCTGAGGGCAAAGAGCAGTGTCTGTTGTTGTGTGCCTGACATTTTCAGGTCCTCTTAGTGTGGAAGGTGTTTGGGAGCCAAGACAGGGCGTGGAGCCCTGAGAGGTGCTCTATGCGTATTATTTATTTATGTTTTAAGTTTTCGCCACTTTCACACTCTCCATGTATTCCAGGACTGATATCCCTCTGTTGAAGACAGATAGGTACCTGAGCCTTGCGGACCCGTATGAATTAGTTGATTGAATCTGTGCTGGATGGCATCCTTGTGTGGTACCTCATTCCGTAAGTGCCTCTTGAAACAGATACCTTCTAGACAGCTGGGTCGAACGAGTGACGTATGGGTTCCTCAGAGATCTAGGTGGAATGGCCATGGTTGGCAAAGGTCTTCTCAAAGTTGCACTTTACGTAGGGTGGCTTCTACTTTATTTTGCTTTCTTGTGTGACTCGTATTCCTGTGTAGAAATTAAGTGAATGGCTTCATGGGGGGTGTGTAGTACAATACAGCCCTGGGTCTTACTGTCAATCAAGACTGGCTTGAGAACTCTACCCATGAGCAGGGACAAAAGGTCTGGACTTTGCTTAGAGGTGGTTTGTTGGTGGCAGATTCCTGAAGGGTTGCAGCCTCTAGGGTCATCGGAGCCTAAGTGGTTTACTACTGTGTATACCAGCGGAAAAGTTTGGGCTTGATACAGTACTTCCACGCTTGACCTTTCCTGGTCCTTTTGACCACAGGGATCTGCTGAGTGAGAAGGGATCGTGATTGACAGACAGAGCGACGGAGAGAAGACAGACACAAAATTTACAGACATAGGTAGAGAAAGACATGCAAAGAGAGACAGTTGTGCTTTAATGTCCCTTGCATCCTGAGACCTACTGCAGAATCTTAGTGACTGAGTCCTGGGCTCTATGTCTTGATAAGCAGTAGAACTACGAGGCCTGCTGAAAATGCAGAGGAGGACTCATGTGGAGGCAGAGATGTGTCTGTGGGCATGGCCGGGCTCATGGATCGGGCCTGGTTTGAGCAGCTCCACCGGAGTATTGCCAGGTAATGTTCTGGGGAACAGGGTCCAGATCTGTGTGTCAGAGGTGCTTCCTTGCTCTCTTGGGAATTTCCTACAGGCTGGAGTTGGAGCAAGCTCTGTGTTGAGAGGGTGAGATTATTTGTTTGAAGTTAGAGACTCAGAGCTTTAGAAGGCCCTGGGGGGTAGCAAGAGTCAGTGTGGGGGCAATCCTTTCCATACTCTAGCCTTATCCAAATTTTGCCTGGAATGAGGGGACTAACACCGCCTCCTCCTGATGGGCAGGCAGGCTGGAGGGTTTGGGAGAGCAGGAGTGGTGAGAGGGCATGTGGTCTGACCATCCCTTCCTGTCTGCTAGGCCCCAGGCCTTTTATAGGTCCTGCTGCACGGGCGCTTGTCTCGTGCCGTCTCACAGTGTCTCCTTCCGGGCTGGGGCCACCACTGCAGAATAAACACAGCATCATAGCGCGAGGGCCGATGGCACCTGATTTAGCCCAGGGAGGATGCTTGAAAGTGGGTGGGACCCAGCTGCCTGCATCGGAGGACAAAGGTAAGCCACCCATGACTCCCCTGCAAGTGCTGGTGGTGCCTGTATGGCTTGTTCTTGTGGAGCTATGAGGCAGAGCAGGTGGTGTCACTTCCACCCCAGGACCTACAGGCCGCCTCCCTGATGCTCCCTAATGCAGGAGCAGGCCTTGCTCACGCTCTGGGTTAGAAGGCTATGAATTTGCACTACCAACACCCGCATTGTCCAGAGGAGCCCTGAAATTTTATGCAAGGCACTCCAGTGTGCTTGGATCGATGGATGATTCCTAGTCAAACATTCCTTGAAAGCTGGAACAAAATGAGTGAAAACTCAATACCACTCTTCTCTCATCGATCACGCCCGCACCTTCGGTCACCTAATCTTCTCAGGGGTCAGACACAGGCTGGGCATCCACCTCTGCTCTTCCCTTCCCCTCTCCACCTGGAGCCTCCCTGCTCTAGGGAGGGCCGGTGCTTTTCAACTCGCCAGGAAGAGTTTGTCCTTGGCAAGATACAGGCCTCCTGGGACATGCTGAGATGCTGCTCGGTGTGGAGGAGATGCGCTGCCCAGATCCTGTGGGAGATCGGCAGATAGTCGCTTTGTGTGCCCTGCACCTTAGAAGCCTCTGAGGCTACAGAGTTGGGCTCAGTCTACTGAGAGTGGGGCCCTGAGTGTCACCATCCCAGAAGGCAGGAAGGGCAGTGGTGCAGCGCCCATGCTGAGACAGCCGGCGGCCAAGCCTGCACATGCTATATGGGTCCTGTGGACACAGTCTCCCAGGGCCTGGAGGGAATGTGGTGACATTTAGAGCAGGGACCCCATGTTGAGGGCAAAGAGTGAAAGGTTCGTTGTTGTGTGTCGACATTTTCAGGTCCCCTTAGTGGAAGGTGTTTGGGAGCCAAGACAGGGGAGTGAGCCCCCTGAGAGGCTGCTGCTCTATATGTATTTATTTATTTATGTTTTAAGTTTTCGCCACTTTCACACTCTCCATGTATTCCAGGACTGATATCCCCTGTTGAAGACAGATAGGTACCTGAGCCTGTGGACCCGGTGGTGGCGAATTAGTTGATTGAACTGTGTTGGATGGCATCCTGTGTGGTACTCTCATTCCGTGGGGTGCCTTTTGAAACACATGATACCCTTCTAGACAGCTGTCGAATGAGGACGTGGCGGGATGTCCTCAGAGATCTAGGTGGAATGGCCGTTGGCAAAGGTCTTCAGTTAAAATTTCACGTAGGTGGCTTCCTTACTTATTTGCTTTCTGTGACTGTATTCTCGGTGTAGAAATTGCGAAATGGCTTCCATGGGGGGTGTGTAGTACAAGAGGCAGCCTTCTGGTCTTGGGCCGTCAATCAAGACTGTTTGAGAACTCTATCCATGAGCAGGGACAAAAGGAATTGAGTTTCTGCCAGAGGTGGCTTTGTTGCAACTGCACCTGAAGGCTGCAGCTCAGGGTCATCGGAGCCTATGTGGTTTACCACTGTGTACACCAGCGAAAAAGTTTGGGTTTGATACATGCACTACGCCTGAAGACCCCTTTCCTGGTCCTTGACCCCACAGGATTCTGCTGGAGTGAGAAAGGGATCGTGGATTGACAGACAGAGCGACGGAGAGAGACACAGACACAAAATTTACAGACATAGGTAGAGAAAGACATGCAAAGAGAGACAAAGTTGGTGTGCTCTTGAATGTCCCTTGCATCCTGAGACCTGCATTGCAGAATCTTATGACCAAGCTGAGTCCTGGCCTGTGTCTTGATATGAGCTGTGTGCAGAACCACGAGGCCTGCTGAAAATGCAGAGGAGGACTCCTGGAGGCAGAGATGTCTGTGGGCATGGTCAAACAGATTCCGGGCCCTGGTTTGAGTGCCAGGCTCCACTGGAGAATTGCCAGGGCGGCTGCTCCTTGGGGAACAGGGTCCAGACAGGTTTGTAGGTGCTCTCGCCTTTGGAATTTCCTACAGGCTGAGTTGGAGCAAGCTCTGTGTTGGAGAGGGTGAGATTATTTGTTTGAAGTTAGAGAGAGACTCAGAAAAGATTGTGTAAAGGCCCTGGGGTAAGCTGGCGAGTCAGTGGGGCAATCCTTCATACCTAGCCTTATCCAAATTTTGCCTGGAAGCCGAGGGGGAGTTAGAACACCGCGCCTCTCCTGATGTGGCAGGGCAGGCTGGGAGGGTCGGGGAGAGCAGGAGTGGTGAGAGGGCATGTGGTGGTCTGGACCATCTTCCTGTCTGCTAGGCCCCAGGCTCTTTGCACGGGTCCCACTGTAATGGGGAGCTTGTCCTTGTGCTGTCTTCACAGTGTCTCCTTCCTTGGCCAGCTCAGCCCACTGTAGAAGAAATGGGCCAGCATCATAGCGCAGGAGGGCCGAGGCACCTGATTTAGCCTCCAGGGAGGATGCTGGTGTTCAGACCTAGCTGCCGCATCGAGGACAGGCAAGCCAACGGCGCATTTTTGCCAGGTGCTCAGGATGGTCGGTTCTTGGTGGAGCTGCGTAGGGCAGAGCAGGTGGTGTGACTCCGCCTAGGAGCTACAGGTCGCCTCTTGGATGCCCCATCGCAGCAGAGCTTGTGGCCTTTGCTCCACGCTCTGGTTGGGGAATATGAATTCTGCACTCACCAACACCCGCCTCTTGTCTGTGAGGAGAGCCCTTGAAACCTTTTATGCAAGGGTACCCCAGTGTGCTTGATCGATGATGATTCCTAGTCAAACATTCTTGAAAAGCTGAACAAAATGAGTGAAACCTCAATACCACCTCTCTCTTCACTCGGACTGAACCGCACCTTCGGCTACCCACCTTCTCAGGGGTCAGACACAGGCTGGGCATCCACTCCTCTGCCTCCCTTCCTCCACCTGAGCCTCTCCCTCAAGTTCTAGTGGCCGTACTTTCTCAATCCTGCCTAGAAGAGTTTGTCCTTTGGCAAGCAAGCCTCTGGGACATGCTGGAGCGCTGCCCTTGGTGTGGAGGAGATGCGTCTAGATCTCAGGGGAGATCGTGGTGATAGTCACTTTGTGTGCCCTGCAGGCACCTTTGAAGCCTCTGGAGGCCACAGAGCTGGGCTCAGTTCACTGGAGAGTGGGGCCCTGAGGTCACCATCCTAGAAGGCAGGAAGTGGCAGTGGTGGTGCCCATGCTGAGACAGCCGGTGTCAAGCCTGCATGCTATAGTGGTCCTGTGACACAGTCTCCCAGGGCCTGAGGGAATGTGGTGACATTTTTGAGAGTAGGACCCCATGTTGAGGGCAAAGAGTGAAAGTGTTCATGTTGTTGTGGTGCCTGACATTTTCTCAGGTCCCCTTAGGTGGAAGGTGTTTGGAGCCAAGACAGGCGGAGCCCTGAGAGGCGGCTCTATATGTATTTATTTATTTATGTTTTAAGTTTTCTGCCACTTTCACACTCCATGTATTCCAGGACTGATATCCCCTGTTGAAGACAGATAGGTACCTGAGCCTTATGGACCCGGGTATGAATTAGTTGATTGAATCTGTGCTGGATGGCATCCTTGCGTGGTACCCTCATTCGGTGGGGTGCCTCTTTGAAACATGATACTCCTTTTCTAGACAGCTGTCGAATGAGGACGTGGCGGGATGTCTCTGTAGCATCTAGTGGAATGGCCGCGGTTGGCAAAGGTCTTCTCAAATTAAAATTTCACGTAGGTGGCTTCTTTACTTTGATTTTTGCTTTCTCTTGTGTGACTGTATTCTACGGTAGAATGAAGTGGAATGGCTTCCATGGGGGGTGTGTAGTACACAGCAGCCTCTGGTCTTGGGCTGTCAATCAAGACTGGCTTCTTGAGAATCCCACCCATGAGCAGGGACAAAAGGAATTGGACTTTTGCTAGAGGTGGCTTTGTTGGTAACTGCATTCCTGAAGGTTGCAGCTCTCTAGGGTCATCGGAGCCTCATGTTACCACTGTGTATACAATTAGCGGAAAAGTTTGGGTTTGATACAGTACTACGCTTCTGAAGACCCCTTTCTGGTCCTGGACCACAGGATTCTGCTGGAGGAAAGGGATCAGAATTATAGACAGAGCGACGGAGAGAGACACAGTAGACACAAAATTTACAGACATAGGGTGGAGAAAGACATGCAAAGAGAGACAAAGTTGGTGTGCCTTGGAATGTCCTCCTTGCATCCTGAGACCTACTGCAGAATCTTTAGTGACCGTTGAGTCCTTGGCCTGTGTCTTGATATGGAGCAGCAGAACCACTAGGGCCTGCTGAAATGAGGAGGACCTCCGTGGAGGCAGAGATGTGTCTGTGGGCATGGCTGCCTGCTGATCGGGCCTGGTTTGAGTGCCAGGCCTCCACTGGAGTATTGCCAGGGCGGCTGCTCCTGGGGTCAGGTCCAGATTTGGTGTTTGCAGGTGCTCTCGCTCTCTTGGGAATTTCCTACAGGCTGGAGCTGGGAGCAAGCTCTGTGCTGAGAGAGGGCAGATTATTTATTTGAAGTTAGAGAGACTCAGAAAAGATTGTGAAGGCCCTGGGGTAGCCAAGAGTCAGTGGGGCAATCCTTCATACCTAGCCTTATACAAATTTTGCCTGAAGCCGAGGGGGAAAGAACACCGCGCCTCCTCCTGATGTGGCAGGCAGGCTGGAGGGTTTGGGAGAGCAGGAGGGTGAGAGGGCATGTGTGGTCTGACCATCCCTTCCTGTCTGCTAGGCCCCAGGTTTCCTTTGCATAGGTCCCACTGTAATGGGCGCTTGTCCTTGTGCTGTCTTCACAGTGTCTCCTTCCTGGGCCAGCTTGGGCCTACTGTAGAAGAAATGGGCCAGCATCATAGCGCAGGGCCGATGGCACCTGATTTAGCCTCCAGGAGGATGCTTGGTGCTGTGACCCAGTTGCCTGCATCGGAGGACAAAAGTAAGCCACCCATGACTTCTGCCAGGTGCTCAGGATGGTCGGTTCTGGGTGAGTGTGCGAGGACAGAGCAGGTGGTGTCACTTCCGCCTAGGAGCCAGGCCGCCTCTGGATGCCCCCACGTGTGGCTTTGGCAGGCTCCCAGCTCCACACTTCTGGCTGTGAAGGCTATGACCGTGACTCACCATACCCGCCTTGTCCAGAGGAGCCCTGGGAACTTTATGCAAGGGCACTCCAGTGTGCTTGGATCGATGATGATTCCTAGTCAAACATTCCGTGCGCCAGAACAAAATGAGTGAAAACTCAATACCACCTCTCTCATCGACTGAGGTCCGGCAACTCGGTCACCCACCTTCTCAGGGGTCAGATTACTGTGGCTGGGCATCCACCTCTGCTCTTCCCTTCCTCCACCTGGAGCCTCCCTGCCTCTAGGAGGGCCGTGCTTCTCAACTCCGGCTAGAAGAGTTTGTCCTTTGGCAAGATAGCCTCTGGGACATGCTGAGATGCTGCCTTGGTGTGGAGGAGATGCGCTGCTCCAGATCCTAGGGATCGGTGATAGCCGCCTTGTGTGCCCTGGGTAGGCACCTGAAGCCTCTGGAGGCCACAGAGCTGGGCGCCTAGTCTACTCCTGAGAGGGCCCTGAGTGTCACCAGTATCCTAGAAGGCAGGAAGTGGCAGTGGTGCAGCGTCGCATGCTGAGACAGCCGTGTCAGCCTGCACATGCTATAGGGTCCTGTGGACACAGTCTCCCAGGGCCTGAGGGAATGTGGTGACATTTGAGAGTAGGACCTCTATGTTGAGGGCAAAGAGTGAAAGTGTCTGTTGTTGTGTGACTGACATTTTTCAGGTCCCCTTAGTGAGAAGGGTGTGTTTGGGGAGCCAAGACAGAAGGAGCCCTGGGAGAGGCGGCTCTATAAGTGCATTACGTATTTATGTTTTAAGTTTTCTGCCACTTTCACACTCTCCATGTATTCCAGGACTGATATCCTCTGTTGAAGACAGATAGGCAATTGAGCCTGGCAGAACTGCGGTATGAATGGTAAGTGATTGGAATCTGTGTTGATGGCATCCTTGTGTGGTACCTCATTCCGCTGGGTTGCTCTTTGAACACATGATACCCTTCTAGGACAGCTGTCGAATGAGGACGTGGCGGGCGTCCTAAGAGATCTAGGGGTGAATACTACGTTGGCAAAGGTCTTTCTAAAGTTAAAAATTCTCACGTGAGGGTGGCTTCCTTTACTTTATTTTGCTTTCTCTTGTGTGTGGACCCAGGTATCTTCGGGTGTGTAGAAATTATGAATGGCTTCCTATGGGTGTGGTACAAGAGGCAGCCTCTGGGTCTTGGGCTGTCAATCAAGACTGGCTTGAGAACTCTATCCATGAGCAGGGACAAAAGGAATTGGAGTTTTGCTTAGAGGTGGCTTTGTTGGTAACTGCATTCCTGAAGGGTTGCGGCCTCTAGGGTCATCGGAGTCTTCAGTGGTTTACCACTGTGTGCGTACTAGCGGAAAAGTTTGGGTTTGATATAGTACTCTTACGCTGAAGACTTCTTTCCTGGTCCTTGACCACAGGGATTCTGTTGAGAAAGGATCGTGAATGACAGACAGAGCGACGGAGAGAGACACAGACACAAAATTTACAGACATAGGTAGAGAAAGACATGCAAAGAGAGACAAAGTTGGTGTGCTCTTTGAATGTCCTTGCATCCTGA
>JAEOAE010004234.1:0-12251 GCA_036365155.1 Meriones psammophilus | reverse complement strand
CTGATGTTTTGTGTCCGTCTCTTTTAGAGTCCTACACGGGATCGAAGCATGCGTAATTGTATGCACAGCAGACAATATTGTAGTGGTGCTATGAGGCTCTATGATACTTGAAATGAAAGATCGTGTATCTGTGTGCTGAGGTGATCTGACTCTGCAGGTTGCGTGCGCACTCACGTCCATATCGAAGGCAAAATGAAAATGATAGAGAATACACTTCACACATTCTCTGCATGCACATCTGGACATATATATATGTATCTGTTTGCTGTACGCGGATCCTATATGCGTGGCTCTTATCTTTTTCTATTCGCTGTGCATTTATTTACCCATACATGGAGACGTGTATTCAACCGTCTGCACGTGTTGAGAGGCTGTGTCCTCCGTGCTGTATATACAGATATGTGCCTCTAAGTATGTACAGATAGACATAAACTAGCTTATGATGATGAAGTGCCAGCGCAAGGATATTGCTGCAAAGGTGAGGAGCAGCGTCATTTATGCCGAATGTGCAAACAAATTCGCCAGCAGGTAGCTTCACCACGTAGTTCTTTCTGCATGCACAAGGCACGATACATAAACGAATTCCTTTGACGAGAGATACAAGCGCTTTTATGATTTGGAAGAATTCACATCGTCCACTTGTGTGTCTCTGCGTGTCTTCTGCTGCTTCTCCAGTGCTGGTGTTCGCTTGCGCATAGATATCGCTGAGTATGGATGTATATATATGTATATATATGTATATATATATATATATATATATGTATAAGAGAGACTACCATATGTGTGCATGTCTCTCCGCATGCAAATGCACATATATCCGCATCTGTAAACGAGTGTGCGGGATTGCACTCTTCTTCATGATATACGCTTTCCGAGTTGCATGCGCCTCTTCTTAGATATATACAGTTGTTTTTATATTAATGGAATTTCTCTGTTTATAGTCTCTGTAGGTGTTGTCGAGTTGCGTGAATGTGTATGAATGACGGTCGCAGGAATTTGATTCGCTCTGGGGGGACATTCGCGGCTTCCAGTCGATGGCCAGGATGTACACGCATGAATATGCATGCGGCGAGGATGCTGCCCTGCTGTAGAAGCTCATCTTTTGTATTCTCTGTGCTGTGGTGCGTCTTTCTTGTGTTTATTTTCCTCCTCGCTGTTCCTTCCTCGCTGCTGTTGCTGTTCCTCTTCTGCTGCTGTACCTCCTCACCACCTTCCTTTCTAATGGATTTTAGATTTTGCTGGTATCTGGTGCAGGCTTTGTCTTGTCTTCTAAGGGCAGTTCACCATATATAGATCTCGGTGCAGACTGCTTCTAGGAAACCATCGCAAAGCGCACTAGTTCCATTAGAATATAAAATCACTTCCGCACACGGCAATATAACAGTTTTATAACTGCGTACAATCTTCTAAGAATACGTAGGTTGTCTATATGCACGTACTTATACGTATACACAGATATAGAAACATTTACAGTTGTGTGGTTGGGCATATACAGTTGCATACAGACAGAGATATGTACACAGATATGCATACGCACGCATATGTGTATGTGTTGATAGCTGTAGACAGAGAGCCAGTAGACATTGCTACAGGTTGCCTGCATGGCAATCCGAAGACTAATTAGCAGGAGTAAGAGCGGGATGTTTTCTCCGGCACCGTGTTGGGAAGCACATCTTCCAGATCCGGCACAGGCTGTCCATCTTCTACAGCAGAGTTACAGCACACAAATACAGTTCAAATGATTTGAACTTCTTCCACTTTACTGTTCGTGATTCACACAAAATTCCTCCTGCTTCCCCTCCACCCACGTGCATGCCAACACGGGAGAGTCAGAGAAACACCAATGGCGATACAGATAAGTACACATGAAGAAGATACGTGGAGAAAGATAGGATCATCGCATGCTCGGAAGCGAGAATAAAACGTGACAGACGAATCTAGCTTGCGGAAGCAGACGCTATGTGTACGTATATATATATATATATATATATATATGCATATGTGTGTGTGATTTTGCCGTGCGTCAGTCTGCAACTATCGACCCGCCCTGCAGACGCAGGAAAGAGTTTCTGCAATCTCTTTTTCGTCGGTATGTTGCATCTTCTTTCCATATATGGCAACTATACAAATCTATCGCCTTGACAAAAATAGAATATCTGTCCAGAGCACACTACAAGCAAACAATACTTTTGATACGAGTGAGTACGGCGCGATCGGTTATATAGTTTGCAGGCGCGCTCGATCTGCACGTGCTTAGAACCATCCTACAGGTTGTGTGGAGTGTACGCCTGAAAAGGAATGGATCAGTCGACGAACCTGATGTTGAGCACGCATTGTCGAATGTATCAAAGACCCATGTGCGCCAGGCGTATGAATCTTTTGGGGTAAACTTGTGTGTAAAGGAACATTTAACATGTGTGCATGTATCTATATGTGTGTGTGTGTCCGCACGTGCGTATGCATGAAACACCAATGTTGTTTACACATACGCATACATATATATATATATATAGTTTACGGCTCTGCTATAAATAATGTTGTGCAAGTATCACATATACGTGTGTAAGGGTGTGCCTAGCTATCTATGTAAATGGGTGTGAAAACAGAAACACACCAAAGTATATAAACGTGTACAAGTGTACATAGGTTCCTGTATGTTCGTGATCACAAATATATATGTAATGGAGTATACTTGAGCGCTGACATGTGCAGAGAGCTGGGCAAAGTTGAACTCGGAACGCTCGTCCACTTGCAGGCTCTGCTGTAAAAGACTAACCGGTGGGGTTTAGGTCCACAACGTACGGATGCGTCGACAGTGTTGGTCTCAGGTCCCATCCGCAGCAGCAAAAGAAAAGAGACTAGAATAAGCATTCGCGCGAGGATGATTGTACGCAGGGGCGTCGAGCCTTTCACATCGTACGTAGTTGGGTAGCCTACTGAAGTCACAGTCCTGCTATGCACAAAGGGACTTTCTGCATCCTTGTGTTTGGAGACAGATGCAAGCAACAGATCTTTGATAACTTTAGTTGGACACAAAATTGACCTCACAACGATATATGCTGTTCTGCGGTGCCATCATGGTTCGAAATTTCCAGAGGAATAGTTCCGCCTCCGAAATATTTGAAAACGAAGTACCTGAAAAGATGATGAAACAGCCAACTGCACCAAATACTTCCACGAATTCAGACGGCTCTAGCGTCAGAACTGAGCGCCACATAAGATTACCACGCACCAACAAACTTCACACGAGTACTTGCTGTTTGCGTCCACTATTATGTACAGCTCACACGTGAATGGAATGTTGTGTACAGACGTTAGCACTTTTGTGCCCGTACCATACTGCAGGTGGGTGTACAGAAATCCACCAATACAGGAACGTTCGTGAATCTGTACAAATCCTTTCGTAATTGTAGTGGGGACCGTGCGAGGCCTGTACATTGATTTAGCTATAGATACGTTTCTTCGTCCCTCTTGGATATATTCAGAAATGCCTACTGAGAGATACGACTTAAACCTGTATCGCCTGGTCAGTATTCGCTCACAGGCAAGGCATATATATTTGTTTTGCTAGAAAATCGAGAGTCCACGTATGTTTCCGCGTAGTTGAACAGATGCCTATTCGTATACTCCTCCATTGGCCTGCGTGAGGACACTACCGGGAGTGTTTGAACGTACGCCCATTTGTGGGAAACCATGCATAGAAAAATGACATGTACTTTTTATTCATAGGATCAGCACACAATTGGGCTGAAGCAGATTTTAAAATCGATGCAAGCAGACACATCTGCTCTAGTACAAATATTTGAGTTAATAAACATATATATATATATATATACATATATACAGAGATAGAAATAGACGTAGATATAAATATAAAAGTGTGTTTGTGCATCTGGCGCGCAAACTCTGTCTTTCAACACAACTTGGATATACAAATATATACATATATATATATATATAAAAAAGAGAGAGAACCATTCTTCGAATGAGTTACTTTCAACAGCTCTGAACCGCCACTCCACTAGTATAGTTTTGACTCATGGAGTTTATGGACGCCTCCTGGTATTTCAGCATTTTTTACGCTTTCGACACCGAAATCAGCTAAAATTGTGTCAGGACGTCTGCCCTGAAAACACTACGTTGGCTGGCAGCTGCTGCAACCCAAGACGATAAAGAGAGTTTTACGCAGCCGCTAGACCTGTTTAACATTGCTACTGCTGCACTGAACACGCTGGGGAGAAAGCTCTGCAGGGGTCCATACAGATATGCATATATAGAGAGAGACAGAAACACACATAATAGACAAACAGTTATGCTGATAGCTATACATACATAGGGTCTGTCCACTGTCTAACTTAATGTTACATGCGCTGAATCTACATTTCGCAACTTTAAGCAACCTAATTTCAACTAGAAAGGTCGTGCCTAAGGTGCTGCGTTGCACATACGCGAAGATGTCTTCGTTCGGGGAGACTTTCTCAAAACCTCCAAACCGAACTTCCGCGAGGTCCAACGCCATAGCAAAAAGCACACTGCCACAGAAGAAAGAGGTAGACAACTGAGTAGACCATGAAAGGGCCTTTGCGTTGTACGAAAGGAAACTAACTCAAAATCCTTCCTGCTACTTCGGCAGCTCAGCCACCTTTCCAGATAGCAAATGTGCAACGCGCGAACAATAATGAACACCTGGCATTCACGTGCCAGTCTTCCTATGCTAGTTCTCTTATGTAACGCACGATGGAACGAGTTTAAAAAATGGAATTAATGGTGTCGAGCTGGATTCTGGGTTCATCCGTGCCCTGCTGAAGAGTTAATTGAGACACAGATTATTAACACGTTCTTAATAATCCTACGCCATCAATAGAAGAGGTCTATTTGGTACCTCTGTAGTATGCACTTAAGGGACAAGTGTCAAGAACGAAACATACATTTTCCCCCTTGAATGCCCTGCTTCGTCTTCACGTTCACTCATTCAAGCAGCCTGGATCAAGCAATTGAGGGTGTTTGCCTTGTGTTCGCTCACGAATCCGTGTGCAGAATGAAAACTATTTTTGTACGTCAGATATAATTTTATGTCTACGACGTAATATGAAGATACAAGACCACGGAAATATTCCTCCCTCCACGTGCGCCCTGGTCACTTTCGCCGTTAGCAGTTATTCAGAAATTCAGAGGAACTGGAACTGCGGTCCGATTTTCCAACATTTGTCTAATCCGCGTAGCTCTTTTACTGACTTGAACACTAGGACAACACAGGGTTGAGGGGCTAGTTGGAGACCACTGATGTTTACATGCGTGCAAGTATACTGAGCACCAATCTTACACCGCTAATTGGAGTATTAAGTCCATCCTTCAACCAGTGGCAGCACACCTCACATGAACATATCTGATTTCATGCCTTATGTGCAGCTTGGTGGGGATAAAGCCACCATTAAAATGAGTGAACCAGATGAAGTATATCTTGCTGAACAAGCCTACGAATACGTTCCCCCACAACATGTAGACGTCAGGTGTACATTTACCGCCACTTGCTCATATGCGCTGTCTGGCGCACGCTAACCTGATTAGACGAGTTAACAGACGAATATTGTAAAGGAGAGACTCACACACATTTGTGACATAAAGTGCACCCTTTCTTTCACTTGTTTAGATGGCAGGCGATCGCCTTTCTGTCTGTTCCAGAACGTGGCCATCGACATGAATGAAAATGCCCCCAAATAAAAAAGTATCTACAACACTCACGCGTTGCTGACATTCTGTCTCGTTTTTGCGGTACGAGTAATAATGCCTGCTATATTTCTTTTCTTTTAGGAACGCAGCCCTGAAGTAATGTTAGTGTTTTTCGACTGCATCCAGAGCTCACACAGGCATGCGTATCAGCAAAGCCGCTGATGTTCAGAGCAGGTGCTGCAGTGAAAGTATTTTTTGTAAAACCACCTTCTGTCGAAAATTAGTTGAAACGCTTCCAGAGGGAGTAATTTGCTTGACGTGGTGTGGAATCATTTCTTTGCGAGTCTACTTTCAGATCATTATTTGTATCAGTCTGAAATAATGCTCATGCCGCTCCTAGGTACTAAATCCAGCCAGGCTCCATTCATCAAGAGCGTCACGCGCCCACCAACAGCTTCCACTACATAAAATGTGAAGCGAGTTACGCCGTCAGATGAACGAAGAGGTTGGCATAAGCAGCAAGAAGCCAGTTTATCATATTAAACGTACAATGGAGAACACCAAAAGTGCCAGAAAAGCGAAAGCGTTACCCATAAAAAGTGCGCTGATCAGTACGTGATGACAAAAGACCATGCTTATGTTAGAGACGAATCAGACGAAGATTGAAGTCGAACCTGCTGTTGATGATCTTCAACACTTATCTGCTGGCTAACAGCTAGAATAGAGAAACAGCCTGAAATAATCGTTGACTTTAAGGATGCGGCCTCTATAAATTAGTAACGACATTCCTGAAACACAGTGCAAATCTGAGCGACCAGGTCGCATTGCGCCTGTGCATTGACACGGATTTTTTTCCTACATAATGTACGTATTTCCTGTGTACTGTCAGACCTGTATATCTTTCAGCGGAATAAACGTATATGTATATATATACATATACACTTAGTCGGAGTAATTTACATTACAAATATGTGAACGTGGATATGGATGAGTGAAACACACCATACTGACTGGCATACTTCATTCTAGAACCTCTCTCCAAGTTGAGACAGAAAGACAGAACACGCTAAGTTCATGTGCATATAAATGTATAATCAGAAGATATACATGAACATGTGCATGCTGACAGCTGTGGCTGAAAAAACTGTACATACTTTCTTTGTTGCTGCGAACGCTCTTGGTTGCCTAAAATTTCAAGGCGGCGCAACTCATCTTTTGATTTAGCATCGGCAGCGCCTGCTCGCGGATTCGGATCTTCGGGCATTGACTCGCCTACGTCAACCAGATGACGACAGCAAGAGCAGTCATCAGAGACGAGGATTACTAACAACAACAACAGCCACAACACGTATCGACACCAGAGGTTACTCTACTGTATCTTTTCAGTGGTAATGAAAATACACAAATTGACATCTACCCGGGAGTGAAGCCAAACGCAGGGATTAGTACATATATATATATATGCTACGTATTCACACATTTTTGTATTTAGAATTTCCTGTTGCGTTTTGGCCTGCCCAGAGCTCCTTCCCTGTGGGTCTCGAGTTTAAGTGGCCTGAAAGCGTTTCACGTCGCGGATGCACCTAGAAAAGCGTTCATGTGTGTTCACATTAGCGTTCATACACACCGACACCGGAAGATAAATGAGTAACATGCAATGCACTATGAAAGATAGGATCATGCTTCATACGAAATACGCCAATTCGCACATGCAAGGAGGAAAACTAGTAACCTTTGTAGAGTATGTCTCTTCACGCCGTCACGAGTAAGTGAATGCGGTGTGTATGCCTTATTTTCCAAAATGTACAGATTTACCTATGCATATGTGCGCACATCAAAACATATATATATACGGATATGGGTGGTTGTTTGTATAATTTAAAGTGTGTATCTTCAGTCCTATTCGCTCAACAGATACATCCGCTTGCACACTTGTGTGCACACGTGTTTGTGTATTTTGCGCTTGTTCACGCTGCGACGACTGTATAGACGGATTCGGTCAGATTCTCTGCGCGAATGTATACACGCGAAGGCATACCGGGTGGCCGGTGGCTTTGCAACATAAGCAGATGACGCTTTGATTCCTCAATTTCACGGCCTGCCTACAGCAAACAAAGTAAAGACATCATTTGAATGGTCATGAAGCAGGTTGTTCTGTAAACCTCATTCATCCTCCCTGGCCGTACGCATACGTATGCATAGATGATCGGAAAGTTAACACAACACCCGTCAACCCTCGCACGTACGGGCTGACAGATCCATGTGTATCCAACGTACGGCTCACATCTTCAAGTACATGACATGGTATATACTTTACAGTGTGCTTCACCCGGTGCAAATGGAACCGTCTGTACGCACGAAGCCTCCATACGCATGTATCTACGCGGCCCGCCCCTGCACCTGATGTGAAAACGCGCGCCTCAAAAGGGATGCAAAATAACAGGCCTGACAAAGCGAATTATACGTTGGATGGAGTTTAAGCCCTGTAGGTAGTTTGCGCCGCGCATTACCTGATTTGACTACTGCGCGATCTTGAAAGTATTAATCCAGCTTTTCGCTCGTACTGGGAGTGAGCTCTGCGTAAAAGACATAGATTTGCCTTGTCCCTCTAGACAGACATTCAGCATATTCTAATATAGAGATTGATAATTATGTTCACGACCATAATGTGTACGGCTTGCACTGACGGAAGATAGCCAACATCATCATTGGGGGGTCTAGGATGTGGCTCGGCCAGACTCAGTCTTCCCTCCAGACGTGTACGTCCACCCGCGTTTTATTAATATTTTTGTCGCACTGCTGCAAGTGTGCACAAGAAGCAGCTATTGCATCGCTTGCATGACGACGTGGAGGTATTTCCACTACCAGATAGATATTTCAGTTTAGACTATGTACATGTTGCAGTTGGCTGGCGAATAGCCAGCGGAAGTCACAATATTCACGATACCACAAACTGCTATACTAAATGTAGAATCGCCCCTCGTGTTGTCGTGACACTACGTGCGAAAAACCAGCTGCGTACTCGCAGTACTCTTCCCAAGCCAGCTCACCTTCTATCGTGTATACGCCTGCTTTGACACCCTTGTACGATGTTTTGTCCTTTTCAAGCATGGGAAGGAGCCCTTCCCTATTCCTTTCGTTCTGTTAACTTCTTCTCGATGACGCAGCTTGCCCAGGCGCTTCCCGCGTCTATCAATCAGCCTTTCTCCCGCTTCGCTATGTTTCCCTTCGCCGTTCTGTGTCTTTCTGCCTTCTTTACACTACCCGCGGCCGACGAGTAGCGCAAGCCGTAGCTACCGCCTCTCTTTCTGCTTTTCTTCGAGCTCGTCTTCAATGTCTCGAGATTCGTGTTTTTTAAAGCGACAGCCCGGCGCATTTTTTGCCAAGTTTCCCGCAACACCACCACATTTCTCCACCGTAGCCTGAATGATGTGTGCGACAGCTCCAATTGTAATTTTCGCTCTCTTCATAATCGTTTCCGCAGTTTTTACACGTGCGCTGCTCCGCTTCGAACAGACGCCGACGAGCTCTGCGGGCCCATATGTACCGATACGTATGGATAAATGTATGTAATGCGTATGTCATTCCGACCACGTGTTTGTTTGCTCTGTAGATGCGGTTGGCGCTACTGCAGCCACGTGCATGGTAGATCAGAAAAAAAAAATTCATTCGCATGCACTGATGGGCCTGTCCACCGTGAAACTTCTAGACACATACCTGCTGGAGGTGTTTAGATCCTACATACATCTGTATCCTTTCTTGATGGTCAAATGCGCACCGATGTAGCAGAGGATATGTCGCGGGAGGACACGTAATGCCGACATGTGGAGAATTGTAAAATTGTATCTATTCGTGACAATGTGTATGTATGTGAATGTGTGCGTACGTTGAACGCAGGATCTGCAGATGTGAACACATCTCGCTCTGTGTTTTTTTGAGTGTGCGTAATCGCGTCTACCTACAGTAGCTGGGACCGGCAACGGTTATCTAAACTGTATGGGTGCGGGACGGGCAGACAGCTGCTTGAGTATTTTTGTATATATACGACTCCACATGCATATGTGCGTGTGGCCGTGCACCGTCATAGTTACGCGCAGATAAAGCTCTGCACGCATTTGTAAATGCGTGACTTCGCCGCACATTCTAAGTAGCAGTGACTTGCCTGAAGCGTAATTCTTCGTTTGTATTTGTCACGGTCTGATGAGTTCCTTTGATGTGCTTCTCCATCGATTCTCGCCCTTCTTCAACGTTTCCAGTTCTTCGTTCCGTTGCGTACACTTTGAGAAGAAGCTGACGTGCTTTTTCCAGCTCTTTTCCCAGTCGAGTAGACTTTCCTAGGTTTCATGCACTCAGTCGAACAAGCTTACACGGGTAAGAGCAAATGTGTGAACACATACGCATAAAGCCTGTACATATATATATATATATATATATATTTTGAAGTACGGCACATTTTGTGAGCAAATAAAGAGAGTACTGTCAACACCATCTTAGCAAATGAGCCTGGATAATGCAGGTGCGTGAGCCTTTTCACGCGACCGTACGTGCTAAATCCGTATAGCTTACGCCTGAGAAGTAGACAGTCTTGTGTCAAACCGCAGCACGAAAACATACGCTGTTGTGAATCTGCACCGTTTACGAATCCGTCAATCAACTTTGCATGTAGACAAGAACATGCAGAAACTAATGTCTGTAGCGCGTGTGTGCGTATATGCGGGCGGGCGTATACCTGTTTATACATTGGGATCGGCTGGCTAACTCAGCCCTGTGACTAATGCATTGTTGAAACCAGCGTTATTTAAGATGCTTTATGTGGTTGTACGTACACCCTCCATTATGTTGTACATTATGATCTGTAGCCATACAGCCACAGCCTTCAAGGCGCCTTATGCAAGCTATTATTCTTCTGTACCTTCGCCGAAACAGATTAAAGAGCGTGCAACTCCTGCTTGGCTAGTACCGCATATGGCTGTCGTTAGAGGAAATAACGAGTGGCGGCTCAGAGAGTCACGTCAGTGTATAGTACAAGGAAAATATCAAGCTAGAACCGAGGTGCAATTTACTCAGAACATTAGGAAGGAAACGATTTTCTGTATACGTAGACACGCATGGTTCGGCCATCTTCGGCAAACGTAGCCTCCAGAGGAGTGGCACTTGCATCGGCGTCACTCAGTCAAAGAGTTCACTCTGGCGCTAGTGCAATTTTGCAAAGTCGTTAGATCTCTGTGAATGAATCTAGCGGATCGAATGTTTCTGTTCTTTAGTTACTTGTCAGCCTACGCAACCTGTCGTTCAAGACATTATGCTCACGCAAGCCTGTCCCGCTGAATGGTTAAATCTTTCTTCACATCAAGCAGGCGAACACGTTCGGCGCAAGGTTCGCACACTCATTTTGGAGGTTTCGAGAACGTTTGAGACATCTTCGTTGCGCCTTCGACAACAAACTGCAGAGGAAAGGTGAGACGCGAGAATATAAGGGTATATGCGCTTGTAGATACACATATACATATATATATATATATATATATATACATAGATATATATATATATATATATATATATATATATATATAGACAGATAATTGGGTAGCAATAGATATGGATAAGATATATAACGCAACTGTCAACTCGAGTCACTTCACTGAGAGCGTGTCACTGTCTAATTTTTTTCAAATACGCACACACCGAACACGATAAAGAAGCGTACACGTACAGTGTCCGTCACTCTTTTGAAGTGTTTTCCTCTACTCTTTCCATATATATATACATATATATATATATATATAGGTACATGTGTACCTTCGTACGTATGTACATATGAATGTATACGTAGAGCGGTGTTACGAAGTTACGGTAAACGTCCATTTCTGACAGTGTTTTGCGAAAGGAGTTTGTTCTGATTGAACAGGTTGCCGACCTTTACTATTTCCTTATTCCGAGTTATTTCAGCGATTATTGCTTTTGAGGACATCACAACAATTTGTCGGAATCTGTACGCTAAAAATGCATAACACCCGCAGACGTACGACTTGGAGTGTGTGCGGCCACAGAACACGTGTTCGCGCGTCCAAGTGTATACAATACACGGTACGCGCATCATGTGTATTTGACTGCACATGCACATGTGCACGCACATGCAAACATGAAGCATCCTAGTGACTAGGGAGCGTCCACTTTAGAAAGTAACGTATCATTCGACGCTGCTCCTCGCACAACCTACAAGATATGAAATCAGTTGAAGGTAGCAAAACTTTCGTGGTGAAATTACAGCAAACGCCTGTATAAGCTCTAAGCCGAAGCCATGCATTGCTAAAGTATTTGTCCAACCTGTAGAGAGTGACATCTCAACAGGAGCACATCTACAGAAACGCGTGTATATCTGAACAGATTGATAAAATTCAATGTGTAGAAGGGTGAATGTGTACGTAAGTTGTTCAAAAGAGAGACCTCTATATTTGAGCTTCTTTTCTTTTAGAAAGGAAAGGTATGAGTCGGTATCTTAGCTATCAGTGTGCAGACGATGAAAATATCTCCACATTGTCCAGACTGCGTACATGCCCCTATTGACCCCCAAAAAAGGC
>JAEOAE010003715.1:0-12636 GCA_036365155.1 Meriones psammophilus | reverse complement strand
GCCGGGATACCGGCATGCTGGGATGTTAGGGCTCGTCTCATAAACACATCTTAATCCAGCTCGATTTACATTCACGGTTTTCATTTCTGTTCTGGTGTGCACTCATTATCTATTTGCATGTATGTAAGTGCACCATGGTGCATGTGCCTACGCACTACAGACTGGAAGAGGGAGTCATATCATCGGGCACTGGATTTCACCGGCGATGGTATCAAACCATGTGAGGGCTGGGAATGGATCTTGGGTCCTACTCAAGAGTGGCCGATTTTAACATAGAGCCATAACTCCAATCAGATAGCCTTCAGGTCTCACCATGTAGCCTGGCTGGCCTGGAGCTCACAGAGATCCACCTGCCTCTTGGCTTCTAAGTGCTGGGAGGAAAGGCGGTGCCTCACACCCCTGCCTCACCATGAATTTTTGAGGCATGGTGCCCTCTGGACCACGGGCCTCAGGTCTGCCTGTCTCTGTCTCCAGCACTGGGATTAAAGGCTCATGGCCATGCTTCACTTTCTCACGGTGCCTGACTCATGCTTGCACAGCCCATACTTTCAACCCGGCTGAGCCATCTTCCTCTAGCCTCCTGGTCTGTTTTTGACTACAGTCTCCAAACATTCTAGTCCACTGGGAAATCTCAGTTTCTGGGGCAACAGAAGTAATTACTTATGATATGTGTTGTTAAACTCAAACCTAACCCTAGTCACAGTGGGAGTTTTCATTTAGGCCACCTCAACCTTCGAGGTAAGGCAAGCAGTTTTCTTTCTTCTTATTTATTAATTCATCGGTGCTGGTGATTGACTCCAGGGGCTTGGAACTGCTTTGCCACTGAGCTATACCCAGAATTTTAGATTTATTTTTTTTTTTTTTAATGTGTGGATATTTATGTGCATCTGTGCTCACACACATGCAGTTCTCTGAAGCCAGGAAGAGGCAAACTGTGACTCCCTGAACTGTACTACAGGTGGTCAGAACTACTATAAGGATGTTGGGAAGAACCAGGTTCTTCTGGAGAGCTGCTAGTGCTTTCTTAACCACTGAGCCATCTCCAGGCCTTACTAGTTTGTATTGTAACAAAAATTAATTACTACTACTACTAATAGCTGGCATTATAGTGGCACAGCCTTTGTTTGTTTTTGTTTTTTTGGGGGACAGGGATATAGCCTATTGTCCTGGACTTGCTTTTTATGACCGCTTTGAACTTCACAGAGATCCACCTGCCTCTCGCTTCTCTGAGTGCGATTACAGGTGTGTGCCACCACGCTAGCTTGTGTTTTAGCCCTTTAACACTAGCACTCAGGAAGTAGAGGCAAGTGACTCCTTGTGGCCTCCAGGTCAGCCTTTGGTGGACAAAGTTCCAGGCTGTGCCAGGCTGGCCAGGGCTGCACAGTAGGACCTCTCTGAGGTGGAGTGTGTGTGTGTGTGGTGTGTGTGTGTGTGTGTCTGTAAATTTAAAGAGAAAAAGAAGTCACTGTGAGAAATGGTAAGATGCAGACGTTTACCTGGTGGACCCAAAAGACGCCACAGCGTAAGCGCGCTCTTTTGTCCGGGCTTTCACTATCAAGCCTATCTGCAGAGCCCACAGCAGGCCGCGATGATGCTTAGCAAATCTGTGACCAAGCGCTTATAATGCTGGATGCGGATCTAAAGACTTAGTGCAGGAAGCAAGTGCGCATGAGTTTTCACAGCCGCCTAGGGCAGCCGAACAAGGTTCCTGTGACTCCCTGCGGGCTGGAGCTGGAGCCTGCATTGTTGTCCTGCCCTTTGGGGGCCAGAACCTGTGTCAGGAAAACAGAAGGCTTAAGTCCTCCTGTCCTGGCCTGACTGTCAGAGGCAAGGGAGGCCAGAACCTGCCTGTGAACCCAAGGGAGAGCCAGGCCCAGGAAATGACTGTACCCATATTCATGACACGTGAGCACCAGGGGCTCCAGGATAAGGAGGAGGATCTGCAAGGGGGTGGGGTGAGGGGGACAATGAGGCCTCCTGCAAGGCCAGCGATGGAGGAGAGAGGAGGAGAAGCTGAGTTTTTCTTCACCACTCAGCCAACAGTTATTGGGAAGGCCTGCCCCTCCTCTGTAGTCACATCACAGAGCAGGTTGAGCCCGTCATGCTGGAAAATGGGCATATTTTCGGTCACCGGTCCCCAAAGACTGGGCGCCACGCAGAAAATGAGGAGAGCCTGAATGGGCCTCTTTTAAATATCAGCAGTCAACGTGCGGGTTTCCGAAAGTGTTGTTGGTCCGCCAGGCTGCGCCTCTGGAGTGTTGGCTACAGCAACTCCGCCCGCACCTCCTGCTAGATCCGCGTTCGTAGACCGAGTTCTTAAAATCCGAAAGGAGCTTCGGGACGAAAGGGCCCGGTGAGGGTGCGCCTGAGGCTCAACCGACCACCGCCGCTTCACCTCCGAAACTGCTCTTCACCGGGTCCGCTGGAGAGTTTCGGCGCCGGAACAGGTCGCTTTCACGGGAGGAAGCGAAACTGGCACGCCGGTGAGGCTGACGCTGCCGGAGGAAATGCCGACGGGTATCAGAACCAGAGCCCACCTCCGCAGCCGCAATGAGGCTTCAGAGAAGGGAAGCAGAAAAACTCAAGCAAGAACCAACATGCTGGAGAAAACCCCAAGGCAGTAATACAACTACTGTGCTTATTTGGAAGCCACCAAAACTGCGTCACACCCCAAAGCTCAGAGATCCCAGAGTCTGTCAGGGGCAACAGAAACCCTTCTTCAGAAACAGGTGTGGGAGGAGCAGTTTGAAGAAGAAAGAGTCTGGAAAGATCCTCATGATTTCGAGTACGCTGTCTTACAGCTGAGAGCCCCAAGAATCGAGAGGGACTCAGATCAAGACAGTGGTTCAGAGAGCTCAAGAGAAGAGAGCTATGACCTGGGCCTCAAGCAAGATCTCGCCTGGTGAGGAAGAAGAAGAGGATGAGCTTAGGATCTCTTATGCTGGTTGATTCTGGGAGCCACCAGGAACAAACCGTGACTGGGGAAAGAGCCTGGTTCCAGGAGGCTCTGTCCGCTCCTAGGCTCTCAGGCAATCCAACCTTGCTGACGACCTGCTTCAACATCCAGGGCCTGTACATTGCCGCAGGCTTTCCTGTGTCTCAAAAGAAGGTGAGTGACTATAGAAATGACATGGTTGGCTAAAGCGGGCTACAGGAGCAGAGGGGCCCACCGCCTGGGAGGTGGACAGCTGCACAGGACTCAGTGCATTGTGAGGTGAAACACCCCTTCCAGATGAGGGGTGGTGCTCTCTTCTGATTTGAGATCTGTGGTCTCTGGGGTGGTGGTGGCAGGCAGTTCTGGGCTGAGATTTCCAGGCCTGTTTGGGATGGCTAAGGGGTGGCGATGGTGATGGCCTCGGAGGTTCCCAGGCAGGCATCTAATTATGCCTGTCCCTGCTTCCTTTCTGGGTGTTCTGACTCTCCACAGATTCCAGAAAGCTATGATTCTGGGAAACCTTAGCCCAAGGAGGTGGAAGAGCATCCGTGGAAGAAGTTTCAAGTTGGGAGCGAATCTTTTTCTTTGTGGTTGAACGAAACTTGATTCTGGACTGTTTGCGGCCAGGGTGTGTGTGTGTGCAGGTCTGACCCATACAGGCGGCGAGATATGTGAGGCCTTAGGGTGGGGGGGGTAAGGAATATTCTGTCCAAACGCTGCCGGTGCGCTTCATCTATCACTGGGGAGACAGCAGCTTTTCCTCTAATATTTTTTCCTTGGGCAATGAATGAGGCCACCATCAACCTCAGGCCTCATCTCCCAAGCTTTTTCTTTTCTGAAGCTGAGCCCGCCGGGCAAAGTGGCCTAACTTCACAAGCATTGCAAACAGTCTGCGCAGTGCCGCAGCAGTCCATCAGCAGCCTCACCAAACGGAATTGGTTAGTTCCAAGAAAGGTTCGCTCACCCCGAACACTTCGTGATTCCTGGGAAAACCAGCGCGACACCGCCGAGCGGGGAAGAAGAACTTCGCAGCGTAAACACAAAGTCCTACTCTGAACCAGGAAGTTGTTCGCTCGCGTTGAACCAGCCAGGCGGTGGGAGAGGCAGCCAGGTTCCCGAGTCAACTGTGCCCAGCCCGAATGTAGGATAAGTCAGTTATTCCTCAGTAAGCTGGAAAAGCTGCCACTGCTCAGTCCCGGTTTTCATCCTCAGTGGCTCACGCGGTAGAAAGAGAGAGGCGGTCCTCAGACCCTCTGCTCAATATTTATTCTTTACGAGGCACCACACAACAATACAACACAAAATATGCGTAGTGTGCAGGCGTACTGTCATCTATGTCGATATTGAGGAGAATTGCTGAGTTTCATGTCAGCTTGGCACAAAGTAACGCCTCAGTATCACCAATTGCAGATAAACAGCCTGCTTTTTAGCGTGTAGGGCATAGTCACCAACTGTGTTGTGGGTCCAAATACACCTCAGGTTTGCACGTTATTGATGCTGTGTTTCCAGCATAATCAGGTTTTTCAGTGTGTGTACTCGCACGCAAAAGGGAGTCAGAGGATTGCTTCCAGTCACTCAGCCACCACACCTTTATGAGATGGGGCTAAAGGTGTCAGAAATTGTTGTAGGTTAGCAGGGCAGCAAACTGGGATCCTTCTCAGTTCGCCAGTTTCATCGGCTTTTCTCTCAATCGTTCTGGGATCAGAGCCTTGTCCGTCACTCCTTTCCTGCTTGCCTTCATAAATGTAGCTTTTAGGTCGTACAGAAAGTGAATAAATAAATAATTATTCGTGTCCACCTAAACAAACTACGAAAAGTATAGGTGCTGAGAGACGGTCAGAGGTTAGCACTGGCCGTTCTTTCCAGCGTTCGAGTTCACACTTTCAGCAATCACATGGTGGCTCACAAATCATCTGCGCGAGATATGGTTTTGCGCGCAAAACAGTGAACATTGTATAAACAATAAATAAATAAATGCCTTTTTGGTCGGGCGAGGGGGCCAGAGAGGCTCAGTGGTTACAGTTAATGTTCAAGCTTCCTTCAGACCTCAGGAACTCGTTATTTCACATGTAGCAGTAAGATCGCAATCGTTATACCATCACTCTCCAAGGAATCTTTATTTGCCTTCTCACACATAAAACAAATTGCTAAATCATAAAGTGATAAGATACAAATAGTAGAAATCAAGAGTGACAAAAATTAACATTGATTCACGTTAGAACAAAAATGTTTTCAGCGTCAGTTTTGGAGGGCCTTCAGTTAAAATATTCACTCGGTGTTACTTAGTACCGTGTCGGTTTATCAAGCCAGCCAGCCAGGTTTAGCGAGTGGAGTCCTCGCAGGTACTGTGGGGAATTTCAGAACGTCGGCAACCAGCGTTAACACACGCATTTGCGCCAGGAGCCGGGATGAACTTCTTCAAGCCTGATCTTCCGTAGTACGTGAAAATACTACGGAGAGTTCCAGACAGCAAATAAGGGTGATTTTGTCTGTGGAAAGTAGCTGGTTGTTCAGGAAACAGGAGAAACCCGAGCTAACGACTAGTTAAAAGAGGCTTGTGAGGCTTGAGAGTGTCTGGCCTGCCGAGACACAGCCAAGTCATTGCCAAGTCGGGCCATTTTCTGAAAGGGTGGCTACGCCTTAACGTTCCATGCCGCATTGTTCCTCATTAACAGAAATAATGAGGGTGCATTCTAGAAGAAGCTCAAGGAGTCATGAAAGTCAAAGACAAAAACATTTGGCAGGCAGTTGGAAGCCTGTTCTTCAAATCTTCTTAGAACAAGGGAGAGGTTACTGCATGTCAAAGTCGTTGTTGCACGGGCAAACAATGAGCCAGTGAAAGCGCAGAACAGCATAAGCAAATTAAAAATAGGTATCAGAGTTCACTACAGCCCAGGCTTAAACCAAAATGAATAACAGCAAATAGGGTGTCAACATAGAACCGGTTAAACAGCAGATACACTGTTGTATGGACCTTTGGGAATACAAACAGGCCGGAGAGATATTCGATAAGTCAAGAGTTACTGTTGCTCTTCGAGGAATCGATTGAGCTCAGCATCTATTCAACTATGTTTATTACCTCTTTCGGCCCTTCGCCTTCCAGTTAATACTGTGTCAAAACCATCACACATAAAACAAATTAAACAATATAATAATAATAATACTGCAGGGCATTGTTGGGCACATGCTTTTTGACCCCAACAGAAAGAGAAAGTTTTCTGTCTGCCAGAGTTGTTCACTTCAGCACCAGGCGGTAATAACAGGAGCTTGCAGCCTCTGCGCCACTGTTATAACACGGGGATTATACTTCTAAATTACACATTGTTGTGTTACTGCAAAAGTTGCCTTCCTTATCACTTCTATCACTACTTCAGCGACGTAAAGAACCAGGAATCTCCGAGAGCAGGCACTATGCCGACTTTTTTCCTGTCGTGTTGTCAGCAATAAAGCCTTCGCAGCCTACTTACAGCCAGATCTTCAAAGGCAGAAAATAGTTGCATTTGCTTGTCTTAGCGACACCTTCACTGAACTCAACAGTATAGAAGTTTATACTGCAAGCCATCACATTCATACAAAAGAAGAAGAAGAAGAAGAAGAAGAACAAAGAAAGAAGAAGAATGTTAGGTTGTTAGTTGTTAGTTAAAGAATAGTGTTACACTCTTCTGCCGCCATCAGCAGTGGTGTTATTGTGCCAAGTGTTCACGATCAGAAACATCAGCGTCGCCTCCTGCCAAACACCGGCTCATGTTAAAATGAACAACAAAAAAGAAAAAAGAAAAGAAAAAAGAAAAAAGAAAATCAAGCAAGATTGGCTCAGCGGGGAGCTGCTGCTAGAATGATTCACAGGAGACCCAACAGGTGAAGAAATTTTGAAAAAGTTGCTCTTCAACCTCTGAGTAGTAGCTAGCAATACCAGTCAAAAGGAACGAATGGGGGCCAATAAATGCATTTTGAATGGTAAATAGAATAAAAAGTCAATATGAAGAAAAACAATCATTTTTTCTGCGCCTCAGATGCAGCCTCGTCATAGCTTGCTGGCCGCTGTTCTCCTGCGAAGATGTCTTTGTGCTCGGGTGCTGGTTAAGTTTGAAATTAAGTAACAAAAAATCTTCAGCTTAACGTTGTCACGCCCTCCTCATCATCTCGAGCTTCCGGCACTTTAGGTTCCGGCGGCTGGGTTCGAGAAGCCTTCGAAAGCAGCCCAGCGAATGAGCAGCCATATTAGATCGCGGTGCTGACCAAAGCTGGAATACCCGCGCCTCTCCCATCCGGTGGCCGGTTCTGCAAAGAGCCGTCGATAGCCGCCGGGGGACCCCACCTGTCACCGTCCGCGTGCGCGGCAAAAAAAAAAAAGTATATATATAGGATATAGAAGTATATATATATATATATGTTACATATGGCTATGGCTACTAAGCCAATGGATATAGTGTAAAGGAGCGAGCAAAGAGTAGGAAGGAGGAGTGAGAGGAGTGACCAGAGAAAGGAGCGCTGGTGTGGGGAGAGGGATAGAGTGGCAAATGAAAGCGGTCGCAGTGAGTTAGTGTAGGAAAGGAAGGGCATAGTATATATGAAGCAGTGCGCTCGAGTTAAGCTCGGAGATATCAGAAATACAGAGTCTTCTATCGGTGATCTGTGGATTGAATACAGGTTGCCCTGTTAGTTGTTTACTCAGAGTCACTCTCTTCCGCTCTCGGTGTTAAAGACAGACACGCTGTCCATCATTTCTCGCATTCAGTTCAGCTTTTGCAGAGACAAGACGTTCATTGGCATTTCCGGGAGGTGCTTAGTTGTTTGCCACCGCGCCTAACCGAATATCTTGGTTACCTTCAGCCCCGATTGAAGAAAGAGGAAACCCCTCTCCAGAGCTTCTCCATTTAACACTATGAAAGGCTCTGCCACCTGGGAATGGTTGCAGTTACATGCGCCTTCAGTTGTTCGTTTCATATTCGAAGCTTGAACGTAAAAAGTTTACTAGCCATATCAAAGCCACCCAGCCTTCACAGTCTTGCCTTCTGCTATTCCTGATTAGCACCCCGGAGTATCCAGAGTGGTGCAAAGCGGGAAAATCAGCATGTAAGCTTCTGAGAAGAAGCACAAAAACTGAACACAGCTCTTCTAGGAACGGCAAAGTTGTAAACACACATACATGTCGCTTAGTCACATCAAAGAACAGAGCAGCGTCGGATTTAAAAGAATTATCAATATAGCATTACAGGCTTTTAGTCATGTGGTTTAAGTCCTTGTTTAAAAAGGTTATAGCAGCACGAAATATAGTGCCACAAATAAATAATGACACATTTTGTACACGGTCGCTAGACGCAGTGTTGGTAGTCGAAATACAGTTTCTACCTGCTTCTCAGTGTCAGCATCATAATGCCATTTCAGAAGAGAAAATAATGAGTTTGTATTAATGTTACGTACAAGTTACGCATACCTGAGCATTCGTGTTCAGTAGGATTTTGCGTGGTTGGTTAATATAGCGTGGGTTCACGTATCCTTCGTTTACGCACGCCAATTACATGTGAATACGTCGGTTACATGAAAGTCATCGAAAACAGTAATGATTTCAATACACATTCAGCGATAGCAACCGGCATTAAAATTGTCTCGATGAACGCTGTCGCGATGCCTTCGTTGAATATGAGCCCACAAAGATCATTTGTGTTCGCTTGGAGCAGTGTCCACACCTGGTCACCAAGATCAGGCCGTTTCTGAACTCAGAAAAGAGATTATCGTTCGGCTGAGGTTGGTGTGCGCAGTCATGCTGGCTGCCAAAGACTAGCCTTCTTACCCTTCATTCCTCGTTCCTCCCTCCTCGCTCTCCTCCTTTCTTTTCAGCATTACTTGTTCACCATCTACTAGCCATTCATTCATTCATTCAGCCTGTTTGTTCGCTCGTTCGCTCATGCATGTGATGCCGTGTGGCTGCCCTCAAAAGCCAGAAAGAACAGATCCTTCGGGAGCCGTCGGTCAGAGACTGCACCGGGAACAGTCTTCGAAAAAGAGAAAGCCGGAGCCAGCTTCTCCAGCCCACCTCGCTTCCCTGTGCCGCCGTGAGCGAACTCGTGGCGTGCGCGAGTCGCATCATCTTCGAAACATGTGTCACCGGCCAGCAGACGTCATTCCCAGCCTTCAACCGAGATTGAGGCGTGGCCAACTTACACAGAAGCCAATTATACAAACTAAAACAAACAAACAAAAACCTCAGCGTCAGTTAACTCAGAGCAAATTGTAATCCCAGCATTAGAGTTGGAGCGTTGCTCACCGATACTCCAGTCAGCCGCGGTAGTGGGCTTCTCCAGACGAACGCAGGTCTCAACCCGGGACAAAGGAAAAGAGGATGGCCTTTGACAGTTCGAACATTTAAAGGCTGACGCGATTGCACACTGTAGGTTCGAGGTGTATACCCGGAAAGAATAGTGGTCAGCTACCAGAAAGAATAAAAACGTTCGGTCTTCCTTCACTCTTTCCGGCCCCAGGTCACCGACAACCAGTAGTTCTGTTTCACACAAAAGCCTCCTCCGCTCGTAAACAGAATCGCAGTATATCGCTAGTTGCTCTAAAACCAAAGCCGGCATCGTCATTTCAAAGCTTCGGCGGTGCAGTGTAAACGACGATTCGAAAACACGCAATGAAGAGTTTACGTTACCTTCACTTCTGAACACGCCCAATAACAGAGGTAACGCATTTGGCGTTACGCACACCGCGCATCTTCGATGACCTGCAAACAGATTACGGGTCCACATTTCATTTTTAAAGTGAAGCTTCGTAATGACTAAGCGCATAGAAAAGTGAAGCCGAGCAACAGAATAGTCCACAGATGGGGGAGGAGGAGGAGGGAAATGCAGCTCAGACAACAGAAATAAATTACTAAAAATTAAATCTATCCTCTAAAAATAAAAATAGCCTCAAAGCTTGTTAGACCTGACATAAATGTCAGCACAACGCCAGCTGACTGCTTTTCTGACATTCGGAGCATCTGTGCATAGGTGTGTGGTTATCGTCGTCGTCAGCATTGCTTATCATGTAAAAACAAAAGCCAGCGATGAGCACTGGAAGGTGATTTTCTTCAACCCCTTTTAGATGTTGTTGGAAGCGGTGGTGCGGCCTGCCCCGCACTGTGAGGCAGAGCGGCAGATCTCTGTGAGTTTGAGGCCACAGAGCAGTGTTTCTAAGAAGAACACAAAGCCCGTTATGTGATTTCCTCTAAACAAAAAGAGGGCAGTACAGGCGCTCTTTGCTTCTTACCAGGTTTTAAAAATATGTATTTTCTGTACCAGATGTCGTTGCCAGACATCCGAACTTTTCTGAGTGCCGAGTTATCTTCAGCCTTCATTCTGTGTACCTCAGCGACGCTTCCACGAGCCGGAGTTATCGCAAGCCCTATTTTGCATAAATAATCATTCTACTGCGTTATCTGTTTTGAAACAGCGCAGCAGGCATCAATATTCAGCGTGAGCAGAGAGATCTCTGCTTGAGTCAGCCCGGCCCACAAAGGAGTTCTGTGACGTCAGGGACCTGTCTCGAAATAGCAGGTACTGTGTTTAGTGTGGCCTCGTGTGGTGCCTGAAAAGAGCCGCGAGTTATCGCATCTTTGAAACCGAATATGGCAGCCAGCCGCCGTTTTTTTAAACAATTGCTTATTTGGCAGTCCACCTGACAACTTGCTTGGCATATAAATTGCGTCCGCATCCGGATGCCAGAATGAAGCTCCGAAATACCTGAGCTGGGTGTTACCCAATATTCAGTACACAAATTGTCTCGCATAAATCGCGCCTGAATCACTTGTTAGTCTTCAGCCACTTCCCGAAGTCGCTTGAATCGGGAAATACTGTGGGCCGACCACGCCGTAAATGTGACCATCAACTTCGGAGCAATGCGTTACGCAGCAATTGCGAGGCAGAACACTCAAATACGGGTCACTTCGACCAGCAGCCGCGCATACTTGAGATAAAGCTCGTCACTCCGAACGCCCAGTAGCAACGGTCTGTTTGTTACTTCGAACGTTACCCGACGCTAACTGAGCGCCGGGGTTGGAAAGCACTTCAGAACGTATTGTGAGTCTGCGCTTTCATCCTAAAAGCAATAGGTAGTGGTGCAGCATTTCAGAAGTGGAACCGGAGTCCAAAGTTCAGAGTTTTGGTTGCATAAATCTTCAGTTCTGTTAAGATCCAGTGAGTGAAAAACAGAAAGAAACATACTCCAGCAAGCCAGTCTGCTCAGTCTGCTTCTTCATTTCAGAATGTTTCTGGTCTCTTTCGAACTCAAAGCCTGTTTTCAGCCTGTTTCAGTCTTCCCAGCAAGCTCGGAATCATTTTACCGCCAATGACACCTCTCGCTTTGCCCGATTTAACCGCAGAGCGCAGGCGAATGGCCCGTAGCCAAACATGGATATTTCCAAACCTCAGCGGAGCTGGTTGCCGCTCGGAGCACTGTCGTCATCCCGGTCTTTAACTTCTGTCGCTGCGGCAAACGAGGCCGCGAGAAGCACTCATCGCCTTCCTTCAGGGTAGTGCTGGCAGTTCGCATCTTCAGCCTGCTGGAGTCGCGACAAGCTCCGAGCCTCCCGCCAGCTGCGACGCGATAGCGGTTAAATGTCTCTCTATCGAGTTGCATCACAGGCCTCGCTGAGGGCCTTCCGGGCTCTTCGTTATCCGCCGCCCTTCTGTGATCAGCTTACGCTGAGCGCAGCCGATCCCAGAGACTGTGTCAAATAGAAGACGCCGTTAAAGATCCGCAGGGCAGGCTTCCTCGTGCACACCTCGCACAATAATACCGGCACGTTTGATATGGAGCTCCGCGTCACCGGTTGGCTTGCCACCTGTCAGGTACCAGAGGTAATCGTAGGCTTGACCATGTGAGCTTCGGTCCGCCCAGCAACAGGATATTACTTAGCCGCATCAAAATTTTACACCAGGTCACCTTCTCCTCCGCTCAGCGCCGGCAATGGTAGTGTGGTCTTTCTTTAGCCTGCTTCAGTGCCGCACCAGAACGCCAGCCATGTCTTTGAGCTCTTTACCGCTTCTTGAAACAAAAGAGTCTGATCAAGAGTACAGACACCTCAGGCCGTCCTGACCGTCAGAAATTCCGCACTGAGCCGATAAGGGATCATCAAAGTCACTTCACCCCAGTCGTTCGCAATGCCCAGAAACTTTCACCTAACCGCCAGCAATAGCACCAGTTGATTGCAGTCTCGATTCAATGAAATATCTGGGCTTAAATAGTCGCCACGCCTTTGAGGTTAGTCTTCACCATCCTTTCTTCTTAGCGGTTACCGCTAGTTTAATAAATAATTTCTTGACCCTTGTAATCGCATCGCAGGCTCGCGGCTTGGTAGGCCGGCGAGGATTTAGCCGCAGCAAGGGCCGGCTTTGAAGTTCACTCGCCACGGAGTCTCAGTCGCCCCCGATGAGTTTCATGGTGTAACACCGTCATTCTTTCTCTCTGAAATGTAATTTTGGAGCAGAGCTGCCTTGCCTAGACAGGCCTGCTCGTTGCCGCTTCGAGAACATCGGAGGCTTCCGTCTCGCGCACGTCACATCGCCTTCGATGTTGGCTGGTCACCGGGTGCATAAGCCGCATTTACAGCAGGTCGCACTTTTACCTTTGCAGTTTGAGAGTGAATGCGCTTTTCGGCCATATAACGTTGTTAGGACGGTAACAGAAGCACGCCGGTCCTGAGGACGTATTTTCTTTGG